>JAGDQP010007123.1:31268-52075 GCA_022664845.1 Lepisma saccharinum
TGGATTAGCACCGTCTTCGAAACTTGAAACGGTTACCACCGTACCTGTTACTCTTGGGGTTGTGTTGCAGTAACTGTCAGTGATCAGCTTTCACCAACGCCAGAATACGAGTAAAGGGGGTGTTCAACTCATGGTCAAGTGGTAGAAAAGAAACCAACTAATTTACAAGATTCCACGACGAATCATTCCCTGTTTATACCAATATTATTCGTGATTTACAGGTTTGTCCATGACACCTCTTCATCCATTTCGGTGTTGAGTATAGTGAATTCATTAACGGAGTCAGGCTAGAATTTCCTTTCTCCCTTTCATTGGTATTGTTCCTTCAGCATTCAAACTATGACTCTTGTTCAACTAAATTCTGCGTCTCGTTGTAGTTCGTGGTGAAATCACATTATCCTGTACATCTGCGATTGAATTCATATCTCCCAAGCTCTAAATTTGTTAATGTATCATGGAATATAACTCCACACATATCCATTACAAATTTGTATCATGTTCTTTCGTCACAACTCGAGTCAGACTTCCATATTCCATGTAAATCGTTGAACAGTATCTATACACGCAAACAACACTTCCTTTGATCTTCAAGAATAGAAGATAATTCACCAACTTTCTACCAAGTATATGTTATTCTGGAAATTAGTGCAGAGTCAATATAACTATTAGTACTCAGGGTGTCATCTGTGTAACACAAATTAGTACATTTTTCCTATTCAGGGGAGAATCAATACGTACCAAGCCCAAACACTTTCAATGTATAAATCTTTTTTCATTTTCCCATTAACCTTTTCACGTCACTGTGTGCTAGTGGGATCCATTCCGTGCAGTAAAGCAACTTTTTGTCAACTTCTCTTTTATGTATACTACAAGGTCCTGTCCGATGCTGATTGAATTTTCATACACACTCGCTTTAGAAATCCACCTAATTGCAAGTAAAGGGGTTTTTAAAAAAAAAAAAAACTTGATCTAATTTTCCCTTTACTTTAAACACATCTTTATCTGCAGAATGCTTTATTTATAAATGATTTTGCATAGTCCATCACACCACTTCTATAGTATTTTATAAATGGTGTTTTGAAGGTGGTCAAAGGCGCAATATTAATTATGACGTTTCTCTTGCTGTTTCTTTACAATAAATATTGGGTTCATCACTCTTTACTGCGCAGAGAATAAAGTTTCAACCAGCTCCTCGGTTCTATTTTTAATATTGAATAGTCCAGTATGACCCAGAGCTGGGTTTTTGTCTGCTTTTTCGTATTTAGTAAATTCAATACAATTCTTTTCCAATCCCTTGGGATTCTTCTCTCTACAAATATTGCATTACAGATGTCGTTAAGTCAGATAGAAATATTTATTTGCATCTATGATTACTTCAAACTACACTAGAAGACTCTTTTGCTTTTCAAGTCTGCATTTCGTACAGGTACTTGTGTTTGCAAATTTTGTTTCTCATTTGTTTCTTTGTATTCCTTTCAAAATACGAGTAATTTCTTATTCATTAATAACACTACCTACGCATATTTCAAACAATTAATTGTACAATAATTATTTCCAACATTTCTTTTCGATCCTTTGCTTCAACAACTATTTTTCTTGTACTTATTCTTCTGTTTCTGTATATCTTTCTGTCTCAGTCTATGAGGTACTTCAAACTTACATCTAACTTTCTATTACATTCGAGTTAGGTTATATCATACATCGAGTGACGTATAATACTATTATGAAAATATGCACTCAATAGTTCAGTGGAGACCAAAAATGAGAAAGCATATTATCAACTTCGTACTTCTTTCTGGCGATTATGACCACTCTGAATCCAGGGTGGCCATCAGTATTCCAGTTGAAACCAATGAACACAGTA
Source organism: Lepisma saccharinum (assembly GCA_022664845.1). Taxonomy (NCBI): domain Eukaryota; kingdom Metazoa; phylum Arthropoda; class Insecta; order Zygentoma; family Lepismatidae; genus Lepisma; species Lepisma saccharinum. The sequence goes on from JAGDQP010007123.1 coordinate 33,133, forward strand.
TTATTATAACAATTTCCTTAATATCATTAGTTTCGTCCGCCATACTGGAAAATTAAAGCCCACTTACTGTAAAGCTGCATCAAACCTTGGATCGCAGATAGATTTAAACCTACACCCTCCATTCCAAAAGAAACCGAACATTTTAAAAAAACAAAAAAACAATGTACATTTTGGAACAAATCATTTTTATTAATCAATGTATTCCCCTTCTGCATCGATACACATATTTGCACGCTCCAACAAGTTGTCAAACGACTTCTCAATGGCTTCAATCGATGCGTGCCACTTTCCTTTCATCGCCAAATGCAGTTTCGGGAACAGATAGAAATCGCACGGAGCGAGATCTGGTGAATAGGGCGGATGATGCAAACGAATAATGTGATTTTTGACCAAAAATTCAGTTACAAGTCGCGAACGATGTGATGGTGCATTATCGTCCAAAAGAGTCCAACTGCCGATTTCTCGATATTCGGGCCGAAGACGACGAATTCTTGCCAGCAAACGCTTCATGACGCCCAAGTAAAACTCTCCAGTGACTGTCTGGCCGGGCTGAACAAATTCTTTGTGGATAATTCCTTTTGAATCGTAAAAACAAATCAGCATCACCTTAACTTTTGACTTCACCAAGCGACTTTTTTTGGGTGGTCCTTCATCCGGCGCTCTCCATTCAGCACTTTGCCGCTTTGTTTCGGGCTCATATTCAAAACGCCACGTCTCGTCACCAGTTACAATCGATTTCAAGAAGTTTCGATCCTGCCGAGCACTTTTAACAATGTCTTTGCAATGCGCAATTCGATCAACTTTTTGGTCTTCGGTGAGTTTGTGTGGTACAAACCGCGAATTAACCTTCTTAAGGCCCAAAACTTCGGTCAAAATGCGGTATGCGGTTGTTTGAGGAATGCCTAATTCCATTTCAATAACTTTCACCGACGCTTTTTTGTTATGTTTGATGAATTCACGCACTTTTTCGATGTTTTCTTCCGATAATCCGGTTCTGGGACGGCCTGATCTTTCGTCATCATCCAGCGTCTGTCTACCCGATTTGAATCGCCTGAACCACTCGTAAACTTGCGTACGGGATAGACACTCATCACCATATGCATTTTGTAGCATTCAGTAAAAGGTTTACCCAGTTTAACACAAAACTCAATTGCAGCTCGTTGTTTGAAACTCATTTTCCGACCGATGTACACAACACACTGACAGTTGAAACGCAATAACTTTGTTGCCGTGCATCCAAATGTCATGACATTTATACCAGTTGTCAATGAGGGACTACGCCATCTACCGGTAAAATATTACAACAGATGGCACTAGTGGTACTATTTGTTTTCAAAAGTTCGGTTTCTTTCGGAATGGAGGGTGTATTTTAAGTTACCAGTATCCAGCGATGAACCTTCAAATAGTACTAAAATCTGGTCGTCATGAGTAGGCTGTAGGTTATCTTAGAAGGCATTAGTTCTCTAAATCGCTGTGCTTAACAATTTTTTGAACAGTTTCTTATTTGTAATCACGAGATGTACATTTTTTCTTTCGAATTTTAGTGCTATCACATCATGACAACATAGATTATACGTAATGTGAGAACTTGAGGAAGTGATGCCTTGGTGTTTTAAGAAGCGTTAGTTTACGTTGTAACCATACTTACACCACAGAACAGTGCCGTAAACGTATTATCCCCGAACTTCACATTTCTTACCCAATAACATTCTATAAACGAAGTAAAGTAAAAAGTTACTTTGCTATGGATTACATAGTCTTTTAGTTCTAACCTAACCTAAAAAAGTAGATAATTCAGATTTAGTTCTTTGTGTACATTTATTCACCAAAATTTCACTGTTGTCTGTTTCTTCAAAGATTGTGTAAAAACAATATATATTCTCCTTCGATACTTTAATAAATAAATATACTAATATCCTTTACAGTTAAGCTTCTGTTTTAGTATTCCTTTGAACACATACTATTATATATTAATCTCAGGGTTTTACTTGGGTTCGGTCGTGAAGCTTATGAATGCCCACCGTATAGAAGATAGGTTCCCCTTTGGACGGAGAGAAACTATGGGCAAAACTAATATCAAATAATACCAGCCTGGAGTGTTTCACTCCAGTGGTATATCAACCTAAAGAAAAGTCAGGTAGGACGTTTAACGAACGTAGATTTTATTATATTATTATCAGTCATAATGATCCTAATAATCCCATACAAGAAATCCCGACTATGACGTAATATCCCACTTTGGTACAACATACAACTTCCGTCTTTACAGGAAATGGTTTCGGTCATAACTTAACATCTGAACAAACAATATGTTGTTGTTGAAGAAAAAAAAAAAACAATAAATATAAAAATTGATTAACATATACTATTATTCTTCCACATAATTATTTGTAATTTAAAGTTTATCCAAAGTTCAACAGGTATTTAGCCTACCATCTATCGAATATTAGCTCATCACTGTTCTACGGCGTAACATTTATTCTCCAATCACAGTCCACTTGATACAATAAATTCACATACGACAATGGAACACACCAACGCAACATTCTCTTGACAGCTATAACATATTGGCTTCATCATATTTCTCATCTAATTTCTGCTCGTTACAAACATTATCTTGTCCGAAATTAAAGGTAACATTATCTAAACGTAATCAACATTTCAATTTACAAATTAAATAACTTTTGCACACATCTGGTTTTGTCTATATTCGATTTGCTTGCTTGGACATTCGCATTTTATTTCGCTACGAAATAATGTTTTCCCATTCTTTCGTTTCATTTGTAGCTAAATATATAAAAATATAAACCTTGTTTGCGTAGGAACAAAACATTGCTTTAATAGAAATATAGCTTTGCAAACACAAACGTTAAACATAATTAAACTTCCATTTCAAGATTACGGCTTTAGTTAAGCATGCGCAACCTATTTCTTTGAACTGCCTTAATGATTGCAACGACTGTACGTAACGAAACTTAACGCAACAACATTGTAATGAAACGGTAGTGAAACAAATTATTCTTTCCGTCGGTGGCAGCCTAATCTGTACTTATTTAAATCGACCTAACGTAACGCAACCTACGCAATTTAGCCTAGTAAAAAATGCTCTGAACCTGCACCGTTACAATTCAAATGAGTCTCAAGACTGACAAATGGATAGGTCGTTGAGAAAATTATCCGGAAGCACCAAATGCCTTTATTTTTGTGGGTACCATACTGTCGTTTATTTGGGTCTCTTTGTGATACAAGGCATCGAAAAGTTTATATGAAACACACATACCAAAAAGAAAAAAAACCTAACATCTTGTAAGAATGGAATGAGCCAAATACTAGCTGCTTTTTCAACTACAAGGCTCTGAGATCAAAGTTGCAATATTGTGAAAATGAAGTGGTTAAACGTATTTTGCATGGTGTACGAGAAAGGTAATCATTTAATAAACACAAGTAACTACTGCTTCACTTCCGTCCCGAAATGGAACTATAGATAGTTCTATCGTGTCTTCCTACACTGACTCACTCCACCGATATGCAGCTTGTTAGAGAGACGTCCAATTATTCTTTGAATGAATTTTGAATTTATTTTATGGCCTTCTAAGGCTCAGGCCGGGATAGCGTAAGAGAAAGTATGCGGGAAGGGATCGACCAGGTCCTAATTGGAAGATATCATCCTAGCATTTACCTGGCGTTTGCAGCCTCGATCTCGGGGCCTATACTCGATATCACTAGATAGATTCCTTATCCATTTGTATCCCAGTGCAGATTTATAGACAGTTAAGTGACCTATTACCCCAATGTGGGTGAGCTACATAGAATAAAAGAACTTAATACATTTTTTTAGAACAATTTGATTGTTACAAGTACGTTAGTTACGATAAATGAACTTTGAAATGATATTGGTACTATTTTAAATAAACTAAAATGCATGGTGTTTTCTGCACGTAACATACACGCTTGTATATATCATGTGACTTAACATATATCATCTGATATACTGACTTTTAAATCTTCTTTTTTTTTTTTAACAAAATATTTTCAGAGTTACATTCAAGCATTGCAACGTAAAGTATGTCCACCTGGTGAAACGTCTACTCTGCAGTCCGATTCAACCCATTTGACCATTTTGCCAGCAGATCAAACGCAGCTTGCTGCTCTCACTGAGTCAGAAGATGAGAGCCGAGAGACATCAGGGGATATCATTCAGTTAGATCGCCGTAATGAAAGCAGCCGGGAGTCCGTCAATTTCAATATCCGACCATTCCGATAGTGACAATAAACAAAGACAGACACAATGTCGTTTCAGAAACAGAGAACACTTAAAGACATAAACAAACAAATAAAAGTTAATGTTATTGTAAAGAAATATATTACATCCAAGATGTATTATGTAATATGAACGTTTAAAAAGCGGAAAAAAAATTATATATACAATAAGAAATCAGGTTATTGAAGCTAAATGGTAGCTTGTGTTAAGTTGCGTACGCAATTTTTTTTTTTGTATGAAATCTTTGTGGTAACTTTTTTTTTTTAAAAAAAAAAGAATGAATTAATTTTATTTGCTGACGTATACAAAAAAAAAAAATTATAAAACCATGCTTGTTTTATGTTGTTCTTGTTTTAAAGAAAGGTAATATTTACATTGACTGTGTTTCTTGTCATAACATAAAACTGCTGTTGTGCTGTGTACATGAGAAAGTGCTCAAGTGTGTGGATGAGGTTATACATATTTTTTTTCCCCCTGTCTGTCCTGCAAGAAGTGTGTGTGTGTGTGTGTGAACAATATTTTATTTTATTATATGTATACCGTACTGTAGTCACTGTTATGTAGTGTCCATGTGTTGTTGTTTTTTTTCTTCTTAGTAGCCATTTTTGTTTTTCGAAAGTACTAGAAGACCGGATAGAAGTACCAACAGGAAGCCATTGTAAATGCGATCAAGACAGACAGACGAAATAAAATAAAGAAAGAATTTGTGATCAAGTGCCTTTGGAGATTTGATGATAATGATGATGGGACGTGTTAATATTTAAAAAAAAAAAAAGAAAAATGTATGTGAAACGTGCATGCTTTGCTTGAATGTGGAAAAAAAAAAGGTGTATATATTTGGAATGGGTCATGTCAAAGTTTTTTTTTTTTCCTAAAAAAAAAAATAGGATTTTAAAAGGCTACTTGCCAAGAGTATGAGTTCTTTACTGCTGTTACTTGCCGTAATGCGAAAGTAAAAAAAAGAAGAAGAAAAAAGTGTAGTGGGCCCAAGGAACTTAAATAAAGTATATAATATTGTCGTTGTTCTATGCGTAATAACAAAGGTGGACATCAGCACAAAAGATATATACACATATATATCACTTTATTTAATGAAAAAGAAGAAAGAAACAGTCTTTCATTTGTTGCCTGCCTAATTATTATTATTATTATTACATTATGTATTTGTGTTGAAACAACCAAAGGTTTTGCATTTATCCTGCTCTTTTTTTTAAAAAAAAAAGTTAATAAAAACAAATTTTTGTTGATAAATTCAATTTGACAAAGAGAAAAACATATCAACCGCAACATTCTTTTTTTTTAAAATCACTTATTTATCCTTGTGTGATAACATTTAAGTATATTTATTATTTTCTCGTTTTTTAAAAAAAAGAAAAATGAACCAAATTGATCTTTTTTTTTTCGATTATACAGTGGCAAAATAACTAACAATTCAGCAAGGAATTACCTATATAATAAATGAAACTATGTAATATGTATTTCCAAAAATGATATAGCCTCATTCGATGAAAAGTATTAATTTACGATAAATTATATTGTGAAATGATAATTTCAACTTCTCATCTCGATAAAAACCAGAAGATGAAAATAGTAATCACATACATAATCTAATAGGTAGGAAAGAAAACAAAATAATAATAATATTTAAAAAAAAATCAGATTACTATATTTGTCCGCCACTTCTTGAAATAATAATACTCAATAGTACTTCCGTCTCCCTCATCCTCTTCAATCTTTCCATTGTTCCACGAAAACCTTTCTGAAGGAAAAAAAAAAAAAATTTCTTTCACGTATGAGGAAAAATGTATATTGTATTATCTCTTGTATGTATATTGTAACTATTAAGAATATTTATGAAAAACGTGATCATAGATATTCAGTCTATCTTATCTTTCAAATGTGAAGGTACATTTGGGTAAGTTTTTTTTTTTTATAATTATTTGGTTAACTGTTTTTTATCATCCCTGGATTATTTTTTATGTGCTTATCCTTTTCTAGTCATCTTTTAAGTAAGTAGATTTTGAAAAGAAGTTTAAAACAAAAATTAAGGAAAAAAAATATATTCTTTGGAAATAAAAATTATCCACATATATACATGATGTTAAATTCATCCAATTTTGTTGTAATCCAAACCTTGTGAGATTCCTTCTTTTCAGTTTTCATTGTACTAATTTGTTATAATATTATTGGATATTTTATATCTTAAACTGAAGTATCTGTCGCTTGATATAAATTCTGACTGCATTCTTAAAGAAGAAAGAAACACCTTCAGTACTTTCCATATTTGGATTATCGAAATTGAAACTGTCAACAAAAGGAAAAACGTAATTATTATTATTTAATTGGTACCTACGAGCGTTGATGAACAGACTTCAAATGGCGAAGAAATTGTTCTCTGACGTTTCGAGAGCTATTTCCGCTTTCATGATTACAGAAAATAAAAATCGCCTAGATATTTAGTATGAGAAGTGAAATAAAAAATTTAGAAAACAAAGAATTCCACTTTTATTTCACTTTTTACACTAAATTCCTAGGCGGTTCTTTTTTTTTTTTTTTTTTTTTCTGTGATCATGAGAGCGGAAATAGCTCTCGAAACGTTAGAGAACAATTTCTTCATCATTTGAAGACTGTTCATCAACGCCGGTAAGTACCAGTTAGCATTTGTTTAGTCTTCAGCGCATCGTGACTTTCTTTATTATTATTTTATAACCAAAGTGTTTTAGACATCTATTTTGCATATACGATCTGGCATCATCGTGAAAATTAGAAATAAAAAGTGCACAGAACTGCACACGTTATTGGAACAATTAGCACTACAATATTGCAGACATGTCAACTCTCACGCAAAATGCGTGAAATATTCTGTGGTTTAGAAGGTTTAACGTCTGTGTTCTGTGGTGTAACTCTTTGGCATGTTTTTTTTTAGTTTCTCAGCAAGCTGCAGCATTTCCTTCCTTCCAGATTGGCAACTCTCCCGCATTCGAACTTCTCTAGGTTGACATGTCTGCTATTTGACCTGATCCAGTCAAACGTTGCTGAATTTTAGGAAAATCTGAAGGTCTATGCATCTGTCTAGTTGTTTAGGATTCAAAGCAGGAAGTGAGATGTATTAACGTTATATCACGATATATGTTGCTTTCTCTGTAAAGATATTTTATATTTAGGATGTGTAGACAGAATGTGTATATAATTTACTGCAGCTGGCAAAAGACTACATTGAACAAACCAAGAGAAACACTTATAAACGGCCTAGAAGCATACCTTAAGTATGAGAAAAGGGTAGGATTGTCTGAAATATAAACCTCAGGAGAAACACCTTTTTACTGACTTTTAAAAGTATAACTTGTAGTGTTACGGTCGATAGTCTGTACGACGATAGTTGCATATTTTTCTAGTAATAATAATAATAATAATAGTATCAGTACAAGAACCCCTTCAAGGTAAAGAGAATAGTGATGTAAGAATTCTACTCACAAAACAAATGATATCCATTTTGCGAGTGACTTCCTTTGTGTCACTATGGCGGAATTGTTTCCTAGAGACTTAGCATTCTCCCTTCCCCAACAGTGACACAAAGTCACTCGCAAAATGGATATCACTTCTTTTGTGAGTAGAATTCTTGCGTCCCTCTTCCCTTTACCCCGAAGGGGTGGTTTCTTGTACTGATATCACTTATTTTGTAAGGTTGTATATTAAAAAAGTGCATAGTCTTCATACAAATGGTCGATTTTGGACCATGGTAGGCACCGTATCTCAAAAACTGTAACTCCTATCAAAAAATAAGCATCAATTTGCCTTAACGAGGCCCGCAATTGACCCCCAAAATCCCATGGTACCAACAATTTTTTGCCAAAGCAAAAAGATAAGACAGAATGACAGAGGTCCTTTTCTATCATTTGTGAAAATTCTGTGATTGGGCTAAAAAAAAAAAGTCATAACTTTTGAACCTCTTCACCGATTTTGACGTGTGATACGCCGTTTGAGAGGTATTGAATCGTAGATTATGATTCCGGAAGTTTCGGCCGCCTATATGGTCTGGGGTCAATGTTATCATCAGCAATGTGAAATTCTGATATATTTTTTTTTCAAGTCGTCCTAGAGGGTCCCAGGGAGGTCCTACCGATCCAGTTTATTTTTCTGTGTCTTAGTATGACAAAGAGATTTTAAATGCAAGTTCAAGAATCAAAATCGGGCTTATAGTTCGCGAGATGCGAAATTAGCTGTATATATGTGAGTGCCGCTAACAGACTTGTCTTTGTGTGATTAGGTTATATAGTCAGAATTACTCCCGAAGATTTTATTAGAGTTGTGGTAATTTCCTTTTCGCCATATTCGCAAATTTTTGTTGGCTCGCAGGCCCTTTCGATATGATACCCTAAATATAATCAGTAAATAATTACTAGACCCAATCCTATCGGTATTTTAAACACGGCTAGGTTTGCTTATAATCAGAACCTGCCACCTTGTGACGTCGTGCTTCTCTATCTATGGAACCACTGTTCTCTCTTAACCTTTACTGATATCTACCCAAAGTAGCTTTATTATGGTGTAAGTTTTCACATTAGGCCCTGTTGACACTTGATATAACTTGATTGGATCATGTGAAATAATGTGTTAATGGTTTTCACAACATGTGCAGGAGAACTTCTTTTTAATAGTTTTCTTTACAGAATGAATATTTCAGCACACCGCAATCTTATGCATATCCTTTAGAACATCCCAGTTTCTGGATCACGGGGAATCAAAGTTTGAACCTTCTTATATTAACTTACATCAGACTCAACCATTTACATACTTTCTAGGAAACATTTCTTGCCTATGTTCTTACCTTTGTGACAGCAATCCTTCCCAATGGTCATAGCACTGATCCTCTTACCCAAACCTTACCTACCGTGCATTTCACCTGATGAAGCGGGTAGCTTTTACCGCGAAATCAACCGTGTTTTACGTTGTACTAATCAGTGCTATGGCCATTGGGAAGGATTGTCACCACAATGTTAAGAATATGAACCATCCTTCTCCACGTGCATTTCTTGGCTAGTTCTTGCTCCGATCGACTATGTTAACAGCTAAGAACTATTAAACAACAAACTGGTGTGCCATTCCTCCATTTTATGAAAGAAGACAGTAGTACTATCAGTAGTCTATTGCCATTCAGAAGATAGACATTTCTCTTAACTGTGGTCGGACTGAGTTGGACGATTCGAACATGTACTGTGGAAGGCAACAGGAGGATACCACATTATTAGCCCGTGTTTCCAGTGGCGGCTCGTGCCTCCAGAAACTGGCGGTTCACTAATTTTAAATACGTGCATTTAAGGAAAAAAAATTATTAGTGTTTTGAAAATTTTAACAGCACTAACTAAAAACAGTTGCAATTGAAGACCTGAATTGCAAAACGTCCCAAGTTCATCCAAGTTCCCGTGTTTCTTTGAATGGAATGTTTACTGGCCTGACGAAGTACTAAGTTTTTTTATTAATCCTGAGACACATGGGCATGTATATATATTCCCGGTAGAAGGAGGCTACAATATATATATATATACGTATATTTCTTTTTAGTTTTACCTAGAAGGGGTTTAGATGGACTTAGGATATTGTGCGGTTCTAGTCTTTAATTGTGTGAGAGATCTTTTATGCATTATCTAAAATGTTAGTTTGAAGAAAAAAATATATTCACAGTACCTTCATTCCGCTTAGTTAGAACACCGTGGAGGCTTCTCCTGATCTTCTAACAGAAGGCGTTTCTTTGTACATGAAATCGAGCCGTCTTTCCTTCATAGTAGAAAATTTGTAAATAACTTTTTTCATTGAAGTCCACCATGTTGTTAATGAGTTCTTTTCCTATAGACATCATGGCAAGAGCTGTCAATCGTTCTTCATCCATCGTACTTCTCAGAAATGTCTTTATTCTGTTTAAAGTTGAGAAGGAGCTCTCTGCTCAGCTTCGGAGGTTGTTATGGGGATTCTTGACTAGTATAAGAAATTTCAGTACTTCACCAAAAGATTGTTAGTTTGTTTTCAAGCAAAAACACCAAAAGGTCAGTTACATTACTCAATTGCCTGAAATCATCTCTGGAATAGATCACCTGCAGTTCAGTTTTTAATTTGTATTTTTTTTTCAAGAAATGGGTATGATTCAACAACAGCTGCAAGATTTTCTTCAGGAAATGTTTTGTTGAAGGAGGGGAAAAGATTGTGATCGAACAGATTTGAAGCCAACAAATGACCGGAAAATTCAAACCTTTCTTTACAATGACTAATAATTATGTCACACACTTCTTTTTGCAGCAATGGTTCTGGAGAAGTAACTGTCTTGGTATTTTCTTTTTGTTTCTCTTTCTTCTGGCACGCCCGAAGAAATGTTATCAACATTGCCCCTCACCTTTGCCATTTCATTCTCAAACGATGACAAAGCCCGTCTAGCTGTCAGAGAATCACACATACGCTTTTGTAGTTGATTATATAAAATATCAACGTGTGGCATTACATTATGAAAGAAATCTAACCAGAAAAGAAATTATGGTTGCTGAATTTTCAAAATCAATCCCTGTGCTTGACTTAGTTCAGCGTCTTTTTTGGATGTATCTTCCATTTTCTTAAAACAGTCCAAAATAGCTTTCCTGTGTTCATACACCGTTTGAACTGTTTGTTCTAGAATGAAAATTCCATCTGATAGTTGAGCTTCGAGGAATTCTTCTACCAACGATCTCATCAAGGACCGCCATCCTTTGAGAGGAAGGTGAAAAAAATGATGAAATCTCCCTAAGTGTCGCGAAAAACAAACGTACCTCTTTGTTTTGGCTTACTGCCTGTGCCAGAATCAAATTAAGTTGATGCGCGTAACAATGTACATAATATGCAAATGGATATTCTTGCCTTACAACTGTTTGCATCCTTGAATGTTGCCCACTCATCACATTTGCTCCATCATAGCTTTGAGATACTATTTTTTTTTTTTTTTTTTTTTTTTTTTGCTTTCTACAATTTTCTTTAGAATTTTTTTTTTATGGGCCCTCCAGAGAACATGCCATCAGGATTTAAGAAAGTCCAAAATCTTTCCACTGGTCGTCCAGTGTGCAATGTATAACGTAATACAATTAGCATTTGAAACTTTGACGAGACATCCGTAGTTTCGTCTGCTATGATCGATACAAAATCACTTTCGGCAATTTCCGACAAAATATTTTTACGACAAACGTGTACAATATGCACTGCAATAAGTCATTTTGAATAGCTTTAGAAGTACCCTTAAAAACTGTAGCATTCTTCAAATGTTCTTTAACGATGGTGTCTAATGCTGAAGTGAAAATGTATCAGTCCCCTGAATATGCCTGGATTTCAAATGTTTATTAGATTCAAATGTTTCATCATGACCTCTCAAGGCTAGTTCAAATTCGCCACAAAATTTAATGCAATCTATTATTCGTGAAAGGACATACCGATTTTTTCGAACATTGTCATTTTGTCTTTCAATATTTGTTCGGAAAGCAACGTCTAATTGTTGTCTTATTTCATTTTTTCCTAAAACTGATAAATCTAAGCACGCATTTTAATGATAAATAGATTCCTCGTGTGCTTTGATTTTTTTGTGTCAAATGGCCTATATTTGACACCCCTGTTTTTGTCCATGCACGGTCTTTTCCTTTGGCAAAAATCAGACAGTCTGTTACTTGAATCACACCCACAAATCCAACTATTTCTGTTGTAAATTTGAACTTTAAAAGTCCTAAAAAAAAAAATCCTTACCTCGACTAGTTTGCTAAGAGGCCTTCCCAACTCTTTGATGTTGCATTTTTCTTCTAATGTTAATGAAAAATTGTTTTGTTTAAGAAATTGCACGGAGTTCATATTTTCACTGCACAAGCCACACGCAAATATTCAGTAAAAAAGGAGACCGTAGCCTACAATAGCAACTTCCACCATTCCACGCACTCTTAAATCTTGCCCTTCTTCAATTTCTTCGAAGTACCATCACTGGAAGACGTATCGAAAATATAAAATGGAACACGACGTACTAAAAACACTTCGAACTACTCCCGTGTTTAGAAAAATGAACAAGTTTGATACATTACGCAGTTTATGTAATGATGATGCAGGACACAGTATTTCGCAATTTAGAATCCTTTTTGCACACAACACACTGTGATCCCGCTTTTCTATATTTTTCAGTTTCACTTCACACAGTATACCAAATATCTCGATAGCAGACGAAAATTGTAAACAAGACGCTGTTATGCAGTAGTGGCCTTTCATTGGGTTCGTGAAAACTAAAGTGGATAGAATATGCGACCTTGCAGCAATTTCACACAGCGGATATTAGCTATAAACCTATGCAGCGATACCTTACTTCCCCCTTCCAGCACCGAAGAGACCTTTCCGGGAATGTATGGCAAACTATTTTGAGGTATGAGGGAAAAGTTCTTTTAGTATCGCCTAACGCAGTCAGAATGAGATGCACTAGTTTGGGGATTTTCTGTTTCTACTCCTGCAGCTACATTTCCTCCAACGTCATTTTACCTTCTAGGATGTTATCTCTGTCCTGATATCTACGATGGCGAAATTCTTTGATACCTCTAACCCTCTGTATCAACAACCATTATTACCCCTCCAAATCGTAACTATTTCATCTCTCCATACCCCACCACACTTCATATTACGGCCGTAGTTTCTGGCTGTTCTCCATTCTCATCTCTCTATGATACTGGATTCACAGTTCCTTATGCAATCCTCACTCCTGCCACCTTCCTGTTCTTTTTCGATTTCTTTACTAATTCTTTTTTGCCTTCATGACCTGGGCACACTGTTAGCTAGCTTTTATTTCAGTATGACAGCAAATCCGTTCCTTTTTAACACTTCAATTCTTTTCCGTAACCAAGTCTTATTGGCACAAGCCTTTTTATTTGTATGAAGCATTTGTGCATGTCCTGTACACTTAAGTAGTATTTTATCGTATAAAGGATATGGATGAAACACCTGGTCGTTCAACCCACCAGCACGTTTAAATTCTTCCATGTTTAGCCTACTATTTCAGGATATGTCTATCCACTAGAATATTCTTCCTTCGAAACAGTATCGTTTGTAAAAAAATATTGAAACTAAAAAACAAAATAAAATTAAATGTAAAAAAAAAAAGGCTTTCGAAGTATACTTATGTTCTAAAGTTGCTCTAAAAAAGAAAATGTTGTTATCTAAGTCCTGATGTAGTCTGTATTACTAAATTTTCTCCACCCTATGCCAGATGATCTGTGTTAAATTGCATGACAAACTTTGTATAAATCTAATTTCTAACAAGTTACCAAGTTTGTTCTCCTTTAGAACCACCTTGCTGTTCATAGCTGGCTGAGTAACGTGTAGGTAACTTAAAAAAAAAAAAAAAAAAAAATGTTTAGTAAGTATTCTTAAGCAAGTTGTAAATAAAGCAAACTGTATCAAAAGAGACTCATATCCAAAAATTGAAGGGGGTTTAGCAGTAATCCGACAACAGTAATGCATCAGATTGAGGATAGATGTCAGACGAATACAAGGTACTAGGAATCACATTTTTCTTGTATGTGTGAATTATTTCGTTCCTCTTGACCTCCCGCCAGTTGTTTTCATATTCGAAGGTAGTGGGGAAAAAACTAGAACACACATTAATTTCCAAACACGAGAAACGATGTACTTTGGTGCAACTAGACACAACCGCTTATTTTCGTGTAGTCTTTGAAACATTTTACAAACACAACCAGTAGATTTCAAGATATCCCGTAATTTTTTTTTTTTTTTTTTTTTAAGTTTAAGATTATCACAAATGCTCTTAACGGGCCTTACTACTCATGGATGGAATGAACCGATTCATGTTCTCAAAAAGTGAATATGTAATCCAACTTTTTTGATTTCTAAACAGCGCACTTGACATAAGCATCGATATTATTCTAATTAACCAGACTGGCATTACTACAAAATAAATACAGTAGACTCTGATAATACGGAGATCTGGGAATAATGGATTACAGAACTTCACGATAACGAGATGCATTAATGTTTTTATTTAATAAGTCTTTGTTTGTTTAATACGTACATTATAAAACAATACGCATGCAATTACACTAGTGAGGTAAACAACAGATTTTGTCAATTCATTTTCGTTACAGAAACCTGTTTTCGATTTTTGCGCGAATGTCTTGCATCTTTTCTTTGCGCGCATGAACTCTGTTAACCGAGGATTCGATTAGCCGCGAATCTACTGTAACACTAACTACAATACAAGATTTTTGGAGATGGCCAAATACGGGTTTGGTGTATCCGTATAAATGATATAAAACTTACTGATTGATATTCGCATGCTGGTTGACGGATAAAATTCGAAATTAGCAGACTTACCTAAAACGGATAGCGAATGTATTTTCCGGATATCCGGATCTTTTTGGCCATCTTAGTCTTACAATCTTTATTTACTTTTCTTACGCAAGTTTTGAAAAAAAAAAAAAAAAAAAAAAAAAAATATGGAGCTTTTCTTCTGGATCCGCTTTCATTTGGTCGTTTTGCATCATTGTTGACCTCTATTGTCTTGTGTTACCTTCATTTCATGGCTTTTGTTTTCGGGAACAAAAAGGACTGTGATATGTTGGATTCAATCCCGGGAAATTTGTAGGAGGTCGATTGTTGCAGGTTTTTTTTTCTTCTTCTTGATGTTGACGGTATTGTGTTATGTAAGTCATAATAACTTATGATGAATTTGATCGCATAACCTGTTCATCTCCTTATAAAAATGTTTCATAACTGCGTCCCTTGAGGTTCAAAATCCCGGTGGATCATTCCTTTGACATCGAAGACGGTCAGGAAGGTCGAAAGTCTTTTAAGGACTAAGATCCTTTACGAAAATGATCAGATAAAATTGATTGTATGGGTGTTGTTTACAATAATGACAAAACCCAATTTCAAGACAAACATAACTAAACTAAAAAAAAAATCAAGTTTTTTTTCTTCATACTTTTACTCAATTTACAATAGAATTTTTGTAAATGTCGTTCGTTCTATTTTTCAACTTCCTGCGACATTTTTCAGTTTAAGCAGCGAACTACTGACTAGGTAAGTATTGTTGTCTTGTACTGTTTGAAAACAGCTCACTCTGAAGATCTGTCTATACACTATTTTCATCTTGTGTTAGTACTGAAGGCAAAGATCACACAGTCTCATTATTTGCTTGCCATACTGTGTATGTATCAAGCAGCCCTGCCCAGTGGAACTAACTGGTTCCCAGGGCGTTCATGTGGGGTCAGAGAAAGGCAAGTTGTATCCAAGTATTTATGATTTTAATCAACAGTTACTGCGTTGTCCAAAGGTTGAACCGCAATATGTAGTAAGTGGATTCAGGCTCACAATATTTGTTGTATCATGCAATATGGGTATGAACACGTTTCGTCGAATGTTTTCTTTTTACTATATTTTATCATTGTGAAGGCATTTTAAGTCTGATCTGTATATGAAACATCCTTTACTTTTCTTTTGTTCAGAGCAAGGACATATCCTTCGCAAATATATATATTATTTGACTGTCTAGATCTACCAGATTAATTTTTATATCTAATTCAAGTACCAACTGTAATCTTAGAGACATTTTTATTTGAAAGTAGAAAGATGTTTAATAGAATAAGACAATATTTGTGTTAAGACTAAGTGATTGCATTCTGTCCTCCACACGCTTTTCGTACCCGTGCCCTGAGTCAGGCTTCGTAGCAGCTCCTGCGTTCTTGACTATTAATATAGAATTAATGGACAATGTGGTCGAAATCTAATTATTTGCGTATAATTGCTAATAGACCTAAGAGCAAGCAAACAGTAATAGACAATATACATGAGTTTGATGTTGTAGTCAGAGATTCAGTTGAAAGTAACCCAAAAGTGTTCTACAGACTTGAATTTATCTTACGCTTCAACCTTATTAAAACCTCGAAGTAATGTTTTTCAGCTACCGCTAGGAAAAACGCGAGGAACAGAAGGTGGTGTTACCTAGGCTACTGCGATTTGTAAAGAAAGGCAATCATTGTGTTGCAAATTGTGTGAGTGTCATGTCCGTGTTACAGGCAGTTATGATCTCGTACATAAAGCATTGCTTTTAACTTTTTATTCACATTCATATATGAATTAAAATGTTTTCTTTATATTGTGGGTTTTATTTCTCAAACGTTACGAAGTCTGTATCGGAGGTAGAAGTATTCGCAAGACCTTGATTTCTTGATGTTACAAATAATGTATACCATGAGATCTCTCGACTAAACTTACTTGAGAGAGGAGACTTTACTCTCTTGAAGGCGGATAAAAATTAACGGGCCAGGAGATTCACCAAGAAACAATGCTAGTGGACGATTTATTCACTAGATGGCAGAAGACTCTCAATCAATTAATTCTAATGGTGGGCAGAAAGAAGACATTCATGACGAGTCAACCCCAGGGGAGAATTTATATTTAAACTGAGAGAGAAATATCCACCGTGGTAAGCGATATGATGGTTAACGTAATCACCTCCCTCAAGAGAATGGTACCAAAGAAAAGATATGACTAACCAACAAATTAGGGTTTTTATGCATTCAATTGTAATTAGATTTCACAGATTAGTTCGGTTTCATTACGAAATTCTCTTAGTCTATATTAAGTTACTTTTTAGAAGTGTCTAGAGTTTTCCTTTAGTTTAAAACTGTCAAATAAGAACTATTCCAACATATATATTCGAAAGCAATATTACCAACTATGATCTGGTGTGATATATAAAGTCCATCCGTGTATATACTTTTCATACAAAATTCTCTTATGCTAATTCTATTTTAGAACTAGTCTAATCATATAGAAAATAAAACTCAGTGTACATAATAGTAGTACAGATCATGTTTCATTAAATTAGAATCATCATGACAACAAATAAATATTCTTCTTAGTATCACATATATTACAACCTCAGTATCATAATTTGTACATATCTTCCTAATAACACTTCAACTGACATCAATTAGCATTGTCCTCTGCGTTATTATTTTCATAATTTCTAATGCATACTCTATCGTGGAGTATATCATTACCATTCAAACACTAGCGCTGTCATTATCTCGCGATTATCAGTTGCTTTTCTGTTCATACAGTGTTCACTCATCGAAAACATAACCACAACAAATATTACTACAAAACACTGAATAAAATCCCTACGCCAAATGCTACTTACCACAGTTATGTTGAAAGCGACTCGAAAGTTCTATAAAAACAGTTGACAAACTGTTGTTATAGCAATTACTAGATAAGGACACTAAAATAAACAACTCGCAAAATAATATCACTGAATATGTTGTGAGAAATTCGTTTAAAAATAATAATTGCGAAGAAACAAAACAGAGACATGTTAAAATAACTGTTTATAAAACCTACGATGCACTTTTCTATGCATAAGCATCACGGTCCATCTGGTGTCCTTATGGTAATCAGCTTTTACGTATGAACTCAATTATAGGTAAAAAATAAAAGTGAATAAATAAATTCAAGATAGACATTAATTGTACAATTACGTGTAATGTATATTCAAAATAGTTCTCTAAATAAATAATGCAAATATAAAGTATTTTGATACAATATCATAACAGACATACTGAGCGCGTGCTACACGTAATTTGATAGAATTCATTTTCAAGAATGAATGATGTTAGGACACGTTACAAGGCTTTGAAAGTATTTATTCTGATGTTTCGTATAACTGCCAGTTTCTTTGTCACAATCCAGATGGCGTTACATGCGCGCATGAATATTTTCGGAGTTTGCGAAGAAAGCACTGTATATCCTGTTAGAGATGAGTAAAGTTTAATTACAAAATATTAAGTGGGCTAATAAGGAACGTAGCGCGTGTAAAGTACGGCCATTTTTCTTTGTTTAAATAACTTCTCAGTGAAATGAAAGTAAGAAATACATGAATGAAAGTTACCTAATATGCGGGGGAGCTTCCCTGAAGTCCGTTTTTTCTTCTTCGAGTTGTGTGTTTTCTTCTGGTTTCCAGTTAATTTACTTTTATTAAATAGGATTTTCTTTTAAATTCAAGAATAATGTGTTTTACACCATTGTTTTTCCTATAGTGTTACATAATAAAGAATAATGTTTAATACAGAATTATGTTGATTGTTTTTATTATGCTATGCCAATTTGTGCCCATATTTGTCACAACATGTCAAGGCATGAAATACTCAGAGGATTGAAAATGAAAGACCTACAGGCAGTGTGGTAATTGAAGAAGGGGAAGAGAGGAATTTCCCAGGCACCTCCAGATACTTCCCCGGAACTCATTGCCTTTGTGCTTTCTAGGGGAGAACTTGTTAAAGAGCTTGATGTATGATAATATATGTATAATCTTTCCAAAAATAAAATAAAATAAAATTGAAGTAATCATAATATTCAAACTAGCGAAATGGAATCTGAACCCATCAAAAGGCAGTTTTTTATAGCAGTGACTTATCAGTATCGGACAATAACCCACATAGCAAAATGACGTCCCAGGGACATCTGACGGATCTCCTGGCAGGATATCGGGACGTCCGTAGGACGTCCTGTTTATGTCCCGTTTACATCAATGGGACGTATAGTTATAATTAATCCTTCGTATAACTATACGAAGGCATATCCTTCGTATAGTTATAATTAATTAAATAATAATAGTAAGGTCGATTT
>JAGDQP010007123.1:52085-68874 GCA_022664845.1 Lepisma saccharinum
ATAGTAAGGTCGATTTAATTTATAGAAATTCCAGGTAGGTAATCCTGCACGGCTTTCCGGGGGACATCCAGGGGACCTCCATACGGGATGAACTGTTTGTATTGCCCACAGAGTTATCCCACGGACGTCCCTAGGACATCGCTATGGGAACTTGAGAAATCTGACCTTAATGGGATCTAAATAGGACGTCCCAGGGATGTACTCTGCTATGTGGGAACATCTCCTACATCTTTGAATATTCAGGATCTGAGATGTCTTAATATTCGGTGTGTTAGATTTTGTTGTTTAGTATGATAGAAATTAATCCAGTGTGACTAATGACGATTAGACAACTTGAAGTCATAATGAGAGAGAGGTCACTGGCAGACTTCGAAAACTTTCAACCAAGTAAATTAAAAGGGTTGAATGATACTACTTCCTTCAAACGATGTGTTAGATGTCGCAGTTCGTGTGCATTAATAGACAATTTATGAGCATAATTTCAGGTCGAAGAACGATATTTCTTACGTAAACTTTCTGCTCTGCATGAGGTATTAATCACAGCCAGCTAAAGCTAGAGAAAAATTTTGTACAGTGACCATCCTGTGTTGTTTTTGGTAGGTTATTTCAAAACTGATCCAGAGAAGTCATCATTAGACTTTCTGAATTTCAAGACCAAAGATTGCTGGTGAGAAGCCGATGACATTTTATTGGTTAGAGGTATTGTGAATTTCCACGGCACAAAGCAGAAGACTCATACGATTTTACACAGACGAGTAGTGTTAGAAATAAAGTGAGTGTTATTCTTTAATGTCAATAGTCTATCTGTAGATAATACAATTTTTGTGATTATTATAAGCTTTACCCCCCCCCCCCCCCACACACACACACACACAATAAATAGGTGTCTTAAAATGAAATTTTGCTGCTAATTCCAGAATACCCTCAGATTTGGTCTATCACAAAAGGTTTGGGCGCAAATTTGATTCATAATACAAATAATTCAAAGTTTCATTGCTTCTGAACATGGAATGTTTCTCAAAAATCGCAAAAATGGTAGCTCTGACCAGTGATGCCAACTTAGCGCTTTTGTCGCTAGATCTATCGCCTTTTGAAGGCTTTTAGCGACACATTTTTCGATCTAGCGCCAAGTATAGCGCCTTTTGAACCTAACTAGAATTTCATCTTATTTCTGAATATTCTTCATTTTTTTTCAGAATATAGAAAGGCTCCTTTTGCTTTGCATTCGAAAAAAAAAAACTGTTGCCAAGCTCTTCTGCTTTCTTTAAACAGCGACTAAGGTTGGGTATACTGCTCCTCCAGTAATTTGTCCTTGCCTCTGCATCTAGCGGTACCTCGTTTCAGCGATGAAAATACTACGAAAAGAAAAGGAAAGGAGGGTCAAACTTGAAGGGACAGAACTCCGAGATCAGGGAAATGTTAACATATGGGGAAGATTAGAGTAACAATGCAACCAATTGTGGGAGGTACACTAAGAGTCTCTTTCCTGTTTCTTAACCGCATATAAAATTGATCACTATGTCTCCTCCTCACTGTACAGAGAAAGTACAAAGACAATTCAGCCCTCAATAGTCACTCGGTCTCGGATGTGACGAGTTTGAGAGAGAGAGAGTGGCGATAAGTTTCACATTTCACGAAGTAAACCATAGTACTATTGTTCATTTCATTTTGTTCCGTTTTAATGGTCATTAAGATTGTTTAGCCATTCTAGCGCTTTTTTCATACTTCGATCTAGCGACATTTTATATCTAAGAGTTGGCAACGCTGGCTCTGACACCACTTTTCGATGCTGGTTTTAAACATGAGCTTAGATTATTCTTATGACGTGAGCTTACTGAAAAATGGGAGTTGTAATTTTTAAAAAAAATCCATAGAATTGACTCAGAGTTCAAAACTATTTCTTAAAATTGAAACAAAAGTTATCTATCTGTATACAGAGAAACAATTTGCTTCGAAATGAGAAAACAGCATTCTCATTTAATTGAAACTAAGAATATGGAGGCTTGAAAATACGATCACTGATCTTATTTCCAAACAGGTATCTTTTCATTTTCAATTAAATGAAAATGCTGATATATATAAGAAAATTATTTCTCAGTGTATACAGATAAGAACTTGATATCTCAATTTTAAGATACCACTTTTTTTTTACAATGTTTTATTTCATTTCGTTTTTCAAAGTTGTGAACAAACCAAGCCGTCCGCAATTCCTGACATGTGTGTCAAAGAAATCTGTCTAATAACCAGGATATAGTCTCCAAATTTTCATATTTACATTTTTTAACACAGAACACAATAATTACATTTTATCTGGTCTAATAATTGTTTAGTATATTCTTTATATTTTGATTAAGTGTTTCTTCATGTTCATTGTTGATATCAGCCATATCTTGTGCTCTGAAGAAACTGGCACTTATATTGCAACTGAAACTTTTGAAGATATCTAATGTGTTTTCTATCATTGTTTGATGGTTAGCATCCTCTGTTTTCTAGAAAGCTTTAGACGCCAGATGATATTTCATACATCCCTATTTATCTGTTGGCTTCACGGGGTGTGAAATCCTTAGTTTTTCATGAGTTTGTGGATTTGGCAACCCGCAAAAGTATTCTCTCTGCAATTCATGGTGTGTATGTTTAAGAAACACTGTCGTTGCATACTGAGAATAGACAACTAAACATCTTAGCAGTGTTAGTAGTACTAAATTTGCAAGAAACGAAATAGTTCCAATATTTTTGTGCAAGAAGAACCAAAAATAATTATAGTGTAAATAAAGAAAACACAGTTTCCTGATAACGCAGACAATACTTCAATAAGCCGGCGGGTAGCCGTGTGGTCTACGGCGGAAGGCCAACGACTCGAAGGTCCCGGGTTCGAGTCTCGGCAGGGGCATGGGTGTGGATTTTAATAGCCGAGGGGCGAATTGTGATGGACCGAAGTCCAAAGTAACTAGACTGGCCCATATAAAAATCAAGCGAAGTTTATACTTCAATAACCACAAACAGAAACTAAAGACTTACAAGCAAGGAGCTCACTTTGAAGAGAAATTTGAATGCTCGTACTATGACATCTTAATTTACGGACCTTCAAATATATATACTAAAAGAATCAGCTTGAACATTTGTATGAATCATTTAATAGACGTTAACAAATATTTGCTTTTGAAAATTTCAATATTCTTCTTGATCTATACGGTTTATATAAAAATTGAAAATAGGAAGTGTGAAAACCAAAACCTCTTTAAGATGAGTATCAGGGTCGTAACTAGGCTGGGGCAACCGAGGCAGGGCCCACGGGCTCATGGGGCTTCGTCGGCTCTGTCGTGAATATACGGAAAACGTAAATTGCTAAATTGAGTCAGTCAGAAAAAAGTATTTTGGGGAAAATGGAAAAATAAAATAAACCGTGGTAGTGGTACAGCACTGGTGGTGTATTACGCGTAAGAATGGAGACCTATTACCTTCCCCACCTCCCTGCTCGACACGTGATGTCGGTGTTTTTCGATCAAGACTGTCCCGCGACACAATGGAGTAATTCTATTGTCCAATAATTGACGGCAAAGCGTTTCCTTACATATCAAAGCGTGGCGTTGGGACAATATTATTGTAAATAATTAACGTGAAACGGTTGGCGGGATTGATCGCGCTTGTTACCAATTTGATATCTGCTTATTGTAACTGTTCTTGGAAGGGGTGGCTGAACGGGATGGAGTTAGGAATGCTTGTGACAGATGAAGTTTATTAAAACGTAGTTGTCGCCCTACGCGCCTGCCTAGTTTGCCTCCAACCCTGCCAGTTTCAATTGTGTTAAGTTTAGAGAGGATAGTTAAAGGGACTAAAGGACACGAACATAATCTGACACGATGAGCCAACTAAGTGGTGCGGCAAAGCGTAGAAAGAAGAAAGAAAGGGAACAAGAGGCGAAGAAAAAATATGGAGATTGATTCTTTTTTAGAACCGCTCCAGAAAATCTGACTCCTTCGATGTGTGACTTCCCTTTAGTTTATGGTAAGTAAACTAATTATCGTTCTAATTGGGATAATTGATAGTTTACTTTTTTGATTTAAACTGGAAGTCAAAAGAACAAATAATGCAATTTCAGTGAAGTTCTAATTGTTAGTAAGGCTATGTTCCACTTTGAAACAAATATTAGACGTATAACAGACCAGCTTGATGATTCGAGTGAAACAATAGACAATACAAACACGGTATCAAAAAGGAGAATGAGTGAAAGAATGGAATGGTAAAGGGAAGCAAAGGAGGTATGAGATCTGATTACTTGCACAGCAAAATCCCGCTTTATATTCTTCACATGGCACGTTATGGCAGCCACGCTGTTTACTTCAGAGAAATTTCCGAGTTACTTTTGGAATTTTCCAAAACAAACTGTGGAGAAATTATGTTCAATTTACACATTTCTTGACAAAGAATAGCTCTGTCTTCAATCCACTCGACAGAAGAATTTCGATCAATGTCAGAAACTGTGGGCTTGTTCGACTTTATAGTTCAAAATAGCTTGGAGAAAACATTTAGTGAATCTTTAAAGTTTCTAAAACTGATATTAACAGTACCAATAACAGTCACACGAATCTAGCCACGAAAAACTGTGACAAATTATAAAATTCTATTCTCAATATTATAGGTACGACATTTTTTTAAGTTTTCTCAAA
The DNA here is from genome assembly GCA_022664845.1 of Lepisma saccharinum. NCBI lineage: Eukaryota > Metazoa > Arthropoda > Insecta > Zygentoma > Lepismatidae > Lepisma > Lepisma saccharinum. Next base: position 56,753 of record JAGDQP010007123.1, read on the forward strand.
ATCGTACCTAACTGATTTAACGTCCCTTTATTTGAAAATCTGGTCACTTCTTCTTTTGTGTCTATGTTACATAATTACACTCTACGTTGATTTATTGTGACTGACTAGCTACACAATCCTCTCTCACATGAAAGTCCAGGCCCGTAGCCAGGGAGGCTGAGCCCCTGTATATTTTCCTTGCCCCCAATACAAATATTTAATTTTATGTTTCGTAAGCCCAAACCCTTCCCTAAATTTTCGTCTACTCTTTGTGGCTGGCGGCGGGCCTGAGTGCAACACCCAGTGGAGACAACCACTGGCCGCCACTGAGTCATAGATTACTTTATGTACATAGCTTATGCCAATCTTACAAGGTTCTTGGAACTGACATCTCTTTATTGTTTCATTTTCTTTACATTTCCCTGACATTTCACTTTTTGAATCCATGTCTATGTCCTTAGTACCTTCTTCTCTCAATGTACAGGTAATTCGGGGCGAATTTTGTAGAAAAGAGTGTAGCTACTTAGCAGTTAGTATTAGCCACTAAATCACATATTTTATCTAAGGCGTTTGATGATAAATCTTATCTAAGCTCAGGGAATCTCGTTGGATTAAACCAAGCACTGGTCTTCATACTTTGATTAGTTTGTCAATAACAACATTAAAAATCTTTATACGGAATCCATCCTCTTGAGAGAAGCTTGTTTCATCATCTGTCAACTCGTATAGCATTTTGCTGACAGACTGGAAGTGGACATACGAGTTTAAATATTTGCTCTGGCGTCTATCTTTCGACACTAAGCAGTCACTCCAGTATCGTTACGTAGAGCACGAGTGTGGCGTGTGAGATTCAGCGTTTGTGATAACATTCAAAGGCAGGAAGGAATACATACACGCTCTCTCTCTCTCTCTCTCTCTCTCTCTCTCTCTCTCTCTCACACACACACACACACACACACACACACACAGAGAGAGAGAGAGAGAGAAACTGCGAGTAAATGAAGATCAGTAGCAGACGCCTTCAGCTTGGGCGGTAATGCGCGCCACCAGTGGATGGAATGGCAAGCTAAGGAAGGGAGAAAAAGAGTAAAAAACCTGGTAGTGACTTTAAAGATGCAACAACTTTCTGCCAGTGGTAACATAGGACATGCTATTCCAACATCCAGCGAAGGGAGAGCTAATGTAGCGGATTGGGCGTTCAAAGACTTGCGGGGAAATTGCACACTCAAGATTAAACTCTGAACTTGTGAAGTACATTTTTCTCTTCCTAAAAGGAAACTATGGCTTTTTTGAACACCGAGGGAGATATTATTATTACATATTCTATATTTTAGAGTGATTAAAATAAAAATCAAATAATTTAAGAAAATGGTGGTTGTGTAACGGGGGCAACACCACCAAAGACCGCTACTGCATGACTACAACATATACTGCCTCTTCGGTCTTTCCATACCAAATCAACCAATAAAGAAATAATTTTAGATCTTAGGTTTTACAAAATGTGTGATATTTTGTAATTGTATTCTATGCATCAATATGACCAAAAATACAAAATTTCATGTTTTTGTCAATTTTGGTTTTTGAGTTATAAATGACTTTAAAAAATAATAATAAACTTTTTAAAGACATACATTTCTTAAATAATTAGTACTAAAATGTAAAAAAAAAAGTTTATGCATGACTAAAAAGAAAAGCATAAGGCTATCTCTCTTATACAGTTACTTTATAAATTCTTGAATTGGCGCGCCCTTACTTCTCTTTTTAGTCATGCATAAACAAAACTATTTTTTAAAATTTTTTAGTACTAATTATCCAAGAAAAGTATTCTTTAAAAAGTTTTTATTATTTTTTTCGAGTTATTTCGGTGTTCGAATACATTTTCTCAAGCTAATATTTTGTGGCCCAAATCCTAAAGTGTTCTGAAACCAGTCAAAACCCAACATCGTTGCAGGCTATTATTTATTTTAGAATAAAGAACTCCGTACATATAAAATATGCTTTTAAAATATATAGGTCTAAATATATAGAAATATATGAAAGTAACAATGGAATATTGCATTGTCATCCGACTTACGTCGCTGTGCAAGATCATCATTGTATGGTGTCGGGAAATGAGTTTAATTAACGTTGCAAGATTGAGGACACCACGAACCATTGTGAACTAAAGAAAAGTATGTAAATATGAAAAAATCAAGTGATCTTTGACGCATTTTGAAACCTTTAAAATCCTGCAAATAAAAAAAAAACTATTGGTCCTAGACAGCTCAAACTTTCGCCATTCGTTTCAGAATTTCAAGGGCTTTAATTTAATATATTACTTGACTCAGGGCTTGAAATGAAAATTTTCACGAAACTGAACGCTTTACCTTCGTTAACATGCTATTTTCCCTTTTTGTCTATGATTACAATGCTGACGAGACGGAACAGAACAATTTCAGGCATTCACGAATAGGATACGCTAACGTATCCTAGTTAAGCGTCTACATATTCACCTTCAAGAGCGAGACCTCCTACCCATCCACCAAGCAGGCTTCCGTCCCGGCTACAGTATCCAGGACCAACTCTTACGCCTCTCCACTCACAACACAAACCACTTCAACACCTGCAAACCATTATGCCTTGTAATCTTCGACTTGGAAAAAGCCTTCGATAAAGTTTGGTATCACAGACTCATCTGGAAATTGCTTCAGTTTCACTTCCCAACAACGTATATCAGATTCATCTACAACTTTCTCACCAAACGTCTCGCTTACATCACTGTCAATCATACCAGTTCTTTCCCCATCTTCCTTCATACAGGAGTCCCTCAAGGATCAGCACTCTCCCCATTACTATATATTCTATACTGCACAGATCTCCCAACATTACCAGATAGTATACAATATGCAGATGACACCGCCTTTTTTTTTTTTTTTTTTTTATAGCAACAACGAAAACTATTCAACAAATCAACCGACATATGCAGGAAACAATAGATTCATTTAGCAACTGGTGTTCTAAATGGAAACTTACCATCGATGCAAGTAAAACTCAAACAATCGTATTCCTACTACCTAAACAACGTTCTCGCATTCTACGTAATCCATTTAAACTTCATCTTACAGTACAACAAACAAGAATCAAACCTACTCATACAGTCAAATATCTCGGCATTACATTTGATTATCACTTAACTTGGAAGCCACATTTAAAACAGCTCACAGCTAAATCATACAACCCCGTAAACCTCCTTAAAAAACTTACTGGCACAACTTGGGGATTAGCATCAACGACCGTCATCAATACTTACAAAGCTTTTGTCCGACCAGTCTTAACCTACGGTCATAAGCCTGGATCGCAGCACCTTCATCCTATTATAACAAACTCAAAATTCTTGAACGTCATGCATTACGTATCGCATGTCGAATTAAACTCCCAAGCCCAACAGCAGACATATAGGCCAAAGTTACCATGCTTAATATCCTATTCCATACTGAAACCTTACGCACACATTATATTACCAACCGTTATGAAGCGTATCACCCATTGCTCTGGGAAACTATTGACCATAGCAACACTTACAATCAACGCCCTTCGCAAATTCCTTGCCACTCAAGACCTACCACAGCTCACAGCCCTCACCGACCCAGACCCACCAGAATTCATACTTCCATCACGTGCACCGGCACGGTTATCCATTAAGTACTCATAGGGCTCATCTTGTCTCTCATCAGTGCCCCGAACCACCCCGGGAATAGAAGATAACACACATTCGTCTATACTAACCTTACCCCTGTTGTGATTGTGGCGTGTAAGCACTTACTCATTTCCTGAATTCCTGAATTATTCATTCATTTTTAGTTAATATAATCGAACCTAATTAATGCTTACGATGCAAAATCGTAAAGATCCCAGATTTTTAATAAATAAAGAATAAAAAGCTTCGAGAGAATCTCATAGACCAACTCCAATCTCCTACAACCACCCATCCACCAGAACTTCTTCCTATAAAAAGATAGTAACCCTTTCAATGGGTAGTTGTCATGGCCTCACCATGGGAAACTTTTATTAAAAAATAAAACGAAACCTTTACCCCTTTAACAGTGTTGTCAGGCGGAGGGCAATTTCCCGGAAAACGGGAAAATCTGGGCCACATGAAAGGGAAAAGAAATTAAAAACCGGGAAATTTTGTTGAATCTTCTTGGCACTTTTTCTTTTAATTTCCAGTAATTTTTAAAGTAAACTTGGCTTCCGAGAATATTTGACAAAAATCGGGAAAATTTTCAGCATTTTGAGGGAAATATTGCAACATGTCTGGTCAGCGTGGGAGCAGTAGACCAACTCCTCCCTCCAGAAGAGATCTCATCGAGTAGTGGATTGAATATGGCTGTGAATTATTATTGTAACGGAAACCTGACAACACTGCTCTTTAGAAACTGAAAATTCTGTTTCAAGCGTACCTACTGGGTACGCTATGAGGCGGGGACATTAGTTTCCCAGTGGAGGATAGTATTATCACTCCAAAATGTTATTACACACACTATTGTACGTACAATTACAATACCAATAGATGAAGCTACTACATTTTGAAGGATCTAGTCCGACCCTGATCTCAAGTAGGGAAGATGCATGGGCGCATTCAATGCATAATAAACAGGTGAATGCTGCTGACGTTCACTTACGCTGAACCTTCTACCTTCATGATAAGCACATTCCTTCCAGTCGTCATATAAAAGCGAAAATTTGAGAAATGAAAGAATGAAACCTGCCGATCCTTTTAGAATGATCTGGGGGAAAAGAGCCCCTTCTCTTATAGGGTTCTATTTCGGAGAAATGTCTCAATTACAAAATAAAAGTAGGCAAAAAGAGAGAGGAAAGTAAGATACGTCACCGTGATAAACAAGCAAAGAAATCGATAACGTATGAAGCATATCTTCCCAGATAGCAGTATTCACAGCAAGTTTGGCATTGCAAATTTGCAAACTTGCTACAAGTTTGCAACAAAGTTGCTAGTTGACAACAAATAATCAGCTTCAAATTTGTCTCATCAAAGTAGCTGTAAACCTATCTTTTCAAAATCTTGGTGAGCCAGCATTGAAAAAGTCTTGGTGGAAGGTAATGGTGGTTATGTTATTGATATACATACACTTCGTCAATTGGTTTCATGATAACTACTGGCATGTTTACCATAAGCAAATTAAAAGCAGTCATGGGCATCTACAACTGCTGACAAATAAAAAAGTGCCCGTATTTTGAGGGGCGAAATCATGTACAAGGGATGATCAAAAACACATCGAACTCATGGAGCTTTAAAGTATTTTTCCCCACTGTACACTCACCTCTCCCAGCGTTTCTTCCAGTTCTGGAATGTTTGCTGGAACTTCAGTTTTGAAATGGCCTCTCAAAAAAAAAAAAAAACGACTTAAAATCACTCAATAGGTCCTCATGAAAACTCTAACATTTGGTGTTAAGGAAGTCTACAAAACGTAGTTTCATCTGTTGCAATTCAACATGTTTCTCCGCTAAAGTTAACTTCACTTAACGATTTAAACATGTCAGCATAAGAGCAAGATATTTACACTAAGGGCTGATTTACATGCAAGCTTGTGTTGCTTGCTTTGCGTGCGATTTGGGTGAGTAGCCAATTGAAACACGTGTTTTATTGTGTGTTCTACGTACTACGTAATAAAACATGTGCTTCAATTAGCTACTAACCCAAATCGCACGCAAAGCAAGCAATGCAAGCTTGCATGCAAATCAGCCCTAAAATGCACTAATAGAAACCGACTATTCCACTCTTACTTGTTAGCTGAGCTATATAAAGATCTAACTGTAAATATTATCTACTTTCACAATTCATCGGATTCAAACATCAAAATAAAGCTATAAAGTGCTTAACAGGCTATAAAAATATCTGCTTCTGCTTCATCTCTCAAAGCTTTCCTAACTGTCGCAAATTTTGTTATTTTCCGTGAAGAGATGCCATAATCTTTTTTGAACTTTTGGAAGAAAGTCGTTGAAACTCTGAAGTTTTCAAGCTGATATTCTTTTGCCGCTTGTAAAGACCTCAATCGCAAATGAAGTGCAAGAGTAGATGGATTTATAATTCCGGGATGCTGGAGCAGTAAGTAGAGTAGTGACACAAAGCTGGCAAGCAACTTTTTCAGCGTAATTAGAAGGCGTAGGTGGTATCTGAACCACTGGTAGGCCTTTCTGGACCTTTATGTATCACATATATTAATTTCGTGAAAATGCGATAATATTTACTATGTGAAAAATCAGTTGAAATTTACATATTTTTTTCCGCCATTTCACGTGTTGTCCAATGGTTTAGGTGGTATCTGAACCACTGGTAGGCTTTTTTGGACCTTTATGTATGACATATATAATTTTCGTGAAGAAGGGATAATATTTACGATGTGAAAAATCAGTTGAAAAATTTACATATATTTTTTTTTGGGTACCGTCATTTTTTCGCGTTGGTTATTTTTATTTTCGCATTGTTTAATGACAACCATTTTCTATGCATATGTAATTTTTATTTGGATTGAATTTATTTCTCCTTATGAATGAGATAATGAAATTAATCAGACACTTGCTCATTATTTTAAACTCTTTGATTTGAGAATAGAATTTAGTTTTATAACGACCACAACATATGTGGTTTGATTACTCTTTAATGAACAAAGTTTCTTTTAAACGCGAATTTGAAGATTTCGAATGGCATAAATAGATTGTTTGTATTGTAACCCTTTTATATTTTTTTTTATCTGTTATATTGAACATTACGTTGTAATGAGATCACTTTGTACTTTACTGCAATGCAGTTTTACGCTGAACACAGTCTATTTCGTTTCGAATTCTTTGAATTCTCATTATTTTAAGTAAGGAACTTAAAACCTAAGTACTTGCTCGTTTTTAAACAAGTTTGGAATTCTCATTGTTTGACTAACAAAATTTTTCAGAACGGGAATTAGTATTTAACAGCAAACCAAGGGAAATAAGTAAGAAAATTCTTGATCAATCTTAATTAGGTTGGGATTCGATTAAAAATTAAATTTGATGATATTCAGATTGCTACAATACGAAGGTATTAAGGGTGTCACTGCCGGGAATTGAACCCAGGACTCCTTGATTGCAAGTCCAATCTTCAATGGGCAAGAAGTGATGAGATTTTTAATTTGAAGATGGTTGTCCATTTGTTAAGTTAGGAACGAGTTTTTTTTTCTGGCTGTTAGAATATCAGAGACAAGAAAGCAATTCTTTGGAGTGCTGGCAGCTGTCTGGCTGTTTGAAGCTGGATTCAATTGTATCGTGTTTCCCCCATTTAGGCTCCACTGCGATTGCATGAATGGGCCAGTTTTGGGGAAAGAAGAAAATGGGACCAGCTTCCTTTTGGTAACGCATATAGGGGAATGTTTTATTTCCAGCTGGTTGCAGTAACAGAAGAGAGATTGTTCGTATTTAACTTCATTGATCGTAAACTTTGGCACAGAACTGCAAACAATATGGTATTTAGAAAAGCAGAGGGTCATAGAGAATTGGGTTCGTTGTTATTAACTATTGAATGCCTATACCACAGCGGAATCTTTTCTCGTTTAAAAGAATACATTCCGGCTACCTTTTCTTGCTCTTTGAAAGTGTCATTGTAAATTTACATCGCGTATTTTTGTGAGACAATATACACACGGATGTCTTGATATGCTTTAGACAGAAGGTAATTGTATTACGTACTGAAGCATATATAATTCAACAGAATGTTTTTAGAAAACGCAAATTCAGCTGTTTACGATGTAGCTTCAGTACGCTACAAGTATTTCCAGCATCTGGAATGAACCGCGTCGCTTGGACTATCTTCTCCATGTGATAGCATTCTGCGTGCAATAAAAATTATTGGCCAAATGGAATAAAGAAAAGTTTATTATCCAATCAGAGAACTGAACCCTGCCTTTATGATTCGAGAGTATTGTCTGACTAGAAATATTAAAAGGGCTATGCTCAATACAAAATGATAGCAGTTTTCATTCTAACTTATCAGCTTTAGTAATACGAGTGATTGAAGTTATTTTCTGCTGTGTATTTTATCGAATTTCGAAGATTTAATAATTTACAGGTAAGTGTTTAACTAGATCAAATACTTGAATGTTGCTAGTACAATATGACGTAGTAAATAAGTGCGACTATTATATATTTCTGGAAAACCTCGGTCAGGGCATTTTAAATATTAAGCCAAACTACAACGCCTTGAGATAAAATTAAATTTTGTTTCATTCTCATTTTATGCTCCATGAAGACCAGTGTCTTATTTAAGTTGCTATTTCGCTATTCACCCGGTGAAACTGTTTATGTATTCTCACTAGTTTATTTAGGGACCCACGAGTTTGAATGCGTCATGACCATGAATTATGAATGCTGACTTAGCAATTTTAACTTTGCATTCCCGTCAAACAAATCCTGGCAGAATCCCTGAAAAAAAATCTCAGTCAGGATGGCTGTGAACAGGGCCTCTTAAATTGAAACTAAGATATTAGGAAAGGCTGGTGGACATTCGGACTCTAAATTTACAAGTACTTAGGAGTTCACATTGCTTTTGCAATGTTCCTTACTTTAATTTTAAAATTGTGGCCAAAAATCGAAAGAAACCGTGCAAAACTTCACTTACGCACTCCCAATTTTGTCTCGACATTCCTAAAACTGAAAATCCTGGCAGAATCTCTCTTTCTTGGGTACTTTTGAAAAGTATGCAGTAATGTAACATTACATAAAATAATGTGGGGGACCGCTGCTGCGGTTTTCTCTTTACTGAAACACAGAAAATGTGATTCGTGTGACGGGAGGGATCTAGACTTTTAAAAAGAAAGCAAAAATTGTTATTGAAGTATTTTATCTATCTTGAGATGCAACAGAATTTCGTTAGAAATTCGAAGTTGTTTAAAAAATTTGAACGATTAAGATGTTTCGAAAGTATGTAGCAACCATGAGGAACAAGTTTAAAAATTAACTAACTAACTCTATGGTTTATGGAACTCGCAAGTTCATCGCCGTAGTAACAAACGTTCGCCATTGGATTCTATCTTGGGCAAGATCACTTTAGTTTTCAGCACAAACATCTACTTGTCAAAGATTACATCTACTATTGTCATCCCAACGATGTCTCGGTCTTCCCGATGGCCTCCTTCCCTCCGATTTTACAAACCTTCGTTTTATCCTGTTATATTTAAACAAATGTGATTTTATTATTCTTAGAACCGACTGCAGAGACGGTGTTTAAACTTAGTCTAAATTATTCGTAGGCTAAAACATCAATCGGGATTGCAAGAAGGGGTTTTAAGCTTTCAGGGTAGAAAATGAAATTCGAACGGTTGGAGCACTTTCTAGTCTACATTTACGCCTTTCCAATCAGGCCTTACAACATCGGATGAATCGTACAATTTGTAAAGATCTTCATTATGCTGTCTCCCGTATATCTTTCTCAAAACCTGTTTCTCCTTACGAATATAATACAGGTGAAAGCTAAATAAATTATGCTTTATTTAATTGTGAATGTAATACGATTTTTTTTAAAAGCGTTAACGACGGTTTGACCAAACTGAAATTAACTGTCTTGTGGCACCATTATTTTATATTTAGCAATTTTCTCTCTTTTGAGCTTTTACTTTTTTAAAAAAAAGTAAATCGGTTTAGGCCAGGATAGGATTGCGTAGAGCAGTGTTCCAAATCTATTTATTACTCACGAACGGGCAAACTATAGGTAGAAAATTTGAAGGACCGGGAAGATGCCAGTAAGTTAGAGGTTTAATTGGCATTCAAAAGATGCCACCACATCTAGCAGTTTCTGGAAAGGAAATGTAAGCTTTAATCTCACTTTTAAACTGCCAAATTAATATTAAATATATTAATTTCCCAAGGACCGGTGCAATAGTTTTGCGGACCGGCGGTTGAAAACCCACTGGCGTAGAGGATATGATAGGAGGTCAAATTCTGAAAGTACCATTTCAATATTAGCCTGGTTCGACTGAGGAATTTGGAAAACCTGAGTCAGCACTACCGGCTGCGAAGATCGCTTGAAAGACTATCCGAATACGGAGCCAACTGAAGCCGTGGTGGCTCAGTGGTAGAGTGATAATCTTTGTCGCTTAAGGTCGTTGGTTTGATCGCTGATCATGCCATATGAGCTTTCTGGTGGACAAGCACCATATGCCTGAGTTTTCTCCGGGCTCCCTCCAACTTTCTTTATTGCACCAATTTTCCCATCACCCATACGACCTGAGCTAAAGTTGCCTAAAGACCTTAAAATTAAATTCAAATAAAGTCAATGCTCTATGAACAGAGTTATGAACGCTCGGGCCCTAGATTCGATGTTAGTACGTTCTGATTGCCTTATGGCACCAATGATTTTAATATTAGTTGTTTTTTATTTCGTAAATCAGGACAAACAAGAGACAACAAGTAGAAAATGTAAAATTCTACAATGCACTCTTTTTCAATTTATTTTGCTTCTTCGGCACGCTTGCTACTTATTTCTAGTTATAAATGACGAGTGATCAGTCCGGATAGGGTAGGAGAGAGGATGGTGTCAACGAGATACAATATTACCAGATGTAAGTGAAGAAATTCCTACTAAACCGCAGTGGCGTTGGTCGGTAGATCAAACCGAACCACGGACCCTCCCGAATACGAAGTCAATGCACTAACATTTGGAATTGGTAATGAAATCACAAATTTCTCACGTCGCTCTCAGATATTCAAAGATTACACGCTTGCCTGTCTCTAAAACAATGAAAATATTTACCTCTAAATGATTTGAACTAGATGATTAGAACAAATATCCTATGAAATGGTATTAAAGCATTACTAAACAGAGGCGCTTGGTAGCCGTTCAAGATTTTTTTTTGCTCATTTATCCTAAAAGAACGCAAGAATAGATTCATTATAATATGAACTAGATTAGTATAAGTAATATAAAATAAGGATTAATGTTCAGAGGAGGTGAAACGGGTACTGATTGGCCACTGCGGGAGGTTGTAAAAGAACGGTAATACTAGGTAATTTACTGGTAGGAAGTAAACAAATGTGAGTTTTTTATATGAAAGAGGATAATAAAGCAATACCATCTCGGTACTATAACATGGTTTCATCCACCCTTCAGGGCCGTGTTAAGACCTTCAACAATGAAAATATTCACTTTTCTAGTCGCAAGAGTTAAAGAAACAGGAACGATGTCAAATTTGAGAAAATATAATACAATATTAGGGCATTATTATACAGCCAAGCTCAGTCCTCTCCGACTCCCCCTTCCCCCACTTCAAAAATCGAGAAGTATTTAAAAATCCAAGAAAGATAGAATAGTCTTGTGTGGTATCAAACACTAACAACTTTAAAAGTTAACAACTTTGGTACATGTTTCAACCTTCTCCGACTCTCCCTTCCCCCACTTCAAAAATCGAGTAGTACTTAAAAATCCAAGAAAGATAGAATAGTCTTGTGTGGTATCAAACACTAACAACTTTAAAAGTTAAGAACTTTGGTACATGTTGCAACCTTCTCCGACTCCCCCCCTTTAACTACTAGTTTAAAAGGACATATCTTAGACAGCTGGGCAGTATATTATTAGAAAGCTTATATTTAAGCCAAGTTAAAGAACTAGTAATACAGAGGCGTCTAGTATGTTCGGAAAATCTTGGAACTAGTCTAAATAAAATAATCAGATTTCAACAAACGATTTCAAAGTTCCTTCGCATGGCACTTATTTAATTTTTTATACAGTTTGTAATCTATTTATGTAGTTCACAACATGTCGTTTTAATATGTTTTTAAGTATAACATGATCAAATTTAATTAAAGTGTTTTGAAATGAACGAATTAAAATAAGATGAATGTTAATCTTGAGACGCGTATGAATATTTCTTCTCAGATATGATCCCCTTTAATAATTGGAATATAATATACTTCTGTTATAAATTCGCTGTCTTAATCTATAAGTTGTTAACCTTGTTCAAATAGCAAGTTCTATTGCTGATTTCAACTCGTTTAACTTTTCTCGGAACCTTCTTTTAAGCCAGTTACAATCAACTTTTGCAAGCGTAAAGTATTACTGACTGAAATCACAGTTCGAAAAACACGCGTGCTTCAACTTTAATATTTGGAAAAACTATTTTCAATTT
>JAGDQP010007124.1:0-24556 GCA_022664845.1 Lepisma saccharinum
TTTTTTTTTTTTTTTTTTCTGGTTTTCATCCTTTTAAAGCGACATGTCTCTCTCTCATTGTAACGTTTGCAATCTGGTACTAAGCACATACCCATGATGAATTATTATTATCGAAGAAACTACATAAACCAACCACTGTTGTTTAGACTTGAACATGGCGGGTTACCATGACAACCAACCGGATCTGACAGAAGACTTTTGTGGTCTATTGGTGTGAAAGAACGAGCGTTGAAGGTTTGGATTTGTAAAAACGTTCCTGTTATGTGCGACGCTTTCGAAGAAGTTAAAAAATTGTCGTTTCTTCACAGCAGCAAGCTATCCTTTCCCGAAACTCAAAGATTTAAATTAAAAATAAAACTGCCATCATCATGAGCCTGAAAATGTATCAAGGATTACATTAGCAACCAGCTATTCTGCCAGTCAAACTATGCTCTTCAGAAGAGCTGAGCTCGTAATGGCTGAGGTCACAATAAATCCTAATCAGTTCATTCAAGGTCTCGTGAACTGACTTCAACGAAGAAGGCAGGACAGGGCTGAGGTAACAGAGGCAAGTCGAGCATCTTACGTGCAACTGCTGGATGAAATGCCTGCATGAACTCGCAAGTCAGACATGGATATCATCCGGCAATGTGAGATACGGAGAAAGTGATAGGCTGAAACGAATCAAACGGGATTGTGATAATGTGATTTTACAGACGTGCGGTCGAGAAATTCGCAGGTAACTGACGAAATTATTGTAGTATGTGCAGTACATGTTTTACCTGTGAGCACAGCATATTGTGAGAGAGGGATCGAGTCAAATTAATCTTGACATTAGAAATAGAATGAATGTGAAATATCTATCGGATCTCATGTTCGTATGAATCGTTGGTCCTCGAGTCAAAACGTGGAATCTTGAGTCAAAACGCGCCAAAACAATGGAAGCTTGAAAATTACGTGTACAATTCAATGTGAAAAACTATTGTCGAAGAAAGTGTTACAGTGAAACTTTTAATACATTACTAAGCAAGAACAAAGAACTATATTCTAATTGAAGTATCGTGTAATGAAACTAAATATACTGCTTTTAAAAGGATTTACAACGCTCAAGAGCACTACAGTGAATCAAATGTAAAATTTACATCAAATGTCCCTTTTATTATTTTACGAAATTCGGGACTTCTATTTTTCTCCGGACACCGGGACACAACCTTAAAATTCGGGACGTATGCCCACTGTACTGTACCTTTAGGCTTCTTCGGCTAAAGCCAGGGGTAAGATATGGAACAGGGTGTGGGAAGTGTGTAGGATCAGGGAGTAATTTCAAGGTAGCATCCCGGTATTAGGGTTGTATGATGGATGATATAATTGAAAACAAATAATAATGCTGACGCTACTAGTAATAATAGCAATATCATCATTATTAATCTTTATAATACTGTCTCGACAAATTGCCCTGTACTTCAAATAATCTAAGGAACGCCTCCAGATGTGTAGGCCTTCGTGTAATTGTTAGCATTTTATATTTTGAAAAGCCTGATAATACTTTATCTCTAAAGGTAAACAATATCCAAACTGGTTTTCTAAGTGGATTAAAAGAAACTTGAAACTCGTCTTCTTCTCTAACGAAAACAACTGCCTTATTTTTACATCATTTTCCATCGATCCATTTAAATGTTATGGTAAAGACTGGAAAGTGTAGCTGATGTTAACACGTTTCTTATTAGAAAAGAAAGAAAGAAAAAAAAAGAATAAAGATACAAAAAGGAACGCCTTTTGACAGTCAGATGTTATCATGAGAGTGAAAACAGATGGCGTCCTTGTCTTACCAGTCAGAACAGTCAATTAGGACCATAATTACGAGGCATGTTTAATCGTTGGCCAACAGCCAATGGAACACGCCAAAATAGTAGGCATTCTTGTTCATCAAATTAACAATTGAGAATCGATAGCACTTTCCTTGAATGTCAGTCATTAATAATTTCTACACTTCATTTCTAATTAACGTCTTTTGGTTTTATCTTCCAATCTTCCTACATGTTTCTTCTTCCTTGGCTTCTTTTTTTTAGAATGCTGATGGAAGAGCACAAAGTTAATGGTGTCTTTTAAATTGCATTGCATCCTTTTCAGCTTTATATATAAGCTCACCGGACAAAAAATCACCACTCAGAAGTCTTATGTTCGTCGCCTCATAAGGAACATAGAGGAAAGAATAGAGGAGATTAACACGGAAGAAGATCAAAAGAAGAGAGATGTGGAAATGTTTTGGGAAAAATTAAAGAAGAAAGCATATGGTGATGATGACAGAAGAATGATCAGAAGGAGAAAATGGTGCAGAAAGAAGAAGGGTGGAGAAGAAAAAGAAAATTAAAAGAAAAATTGGATTGGGATAGAAAGTGGAGAAGAGTTACCGAGCGGCTGTTGGGAATGGTAGGAATGAAACCGTGTAGGATACGAGTGAGAAACAAGAAAGTGGTCTAAAGGGAGAAGAACAAAGAGGAGTGGTATAGTGTTCCATGTATAAACTGTAAGGTAGTATATATAAGAGAGACGAAAAAGAAATTACAGGAGTTGCTTAAACAACACAAGGATGACGTCAGATTAAAAAGAGACAGAAATGCTATTTACAAACATGTACAGGAAGAGGCGCATAATATAAACTGGGAAGGGACGGAGATACTAGACCAAGAGAAAAGGATGTTCGTTAGGAAGTCGAAAGAAGCGAGGAGAATTAGGGAAACGGGAGGTAAAGCGATGAACTGGAATGTGGGGTTGAGTATAAATGAGGAATCGGAAGACATACTAGGAAGAATAGGGCGGAGAAAGTGTTCCAGAATATAGAAACTGTTCTGTAGACTACCCCCACCATTTTATTCTTTATTATGTATTTACTTGGTTCTTTAATTGTTTTATTTCTTTAGTATTTAAGCTTCCTTTTCATTATATATTTATTTGTGCCTTATTAATTTTATATTTATTTCTTACACATTTATTTATCAGAATATATCTTTCTGCCACGATTCTTATTCCTTGTTATGATGTTTTTTGTTACAAGTTTGTTATAGCGGTAGAGTTGACTAGTTGGTTTGGGAGTGACCTGTGAGCGAAGGTCTGGGATTGGTTAAAATCTGTTTAGATTTGCAAAGTAAGCGAATTCTTGGATGCGATTGGCGGATGACGTAGAAAGGATGCGCCTTCTGGTGCGTTTTATGAACTGTTAGTGTTTTTCGTCTGAGGAAGATGTTGAAACATTAAAACTATAACGCTTGCTGTGTCTTTTTACAATAAAGTGTAATAGCCTTGTCAGACTGTCTTAATTAAATTCAGTCCTCTTACTGAAACGCTTGTATGGCACATGGTGTAGCAGCTATCTTCCTACTGATAAAGATGTAAACCCTTGGGACAGTGCTCTCCCTTGTACCTGGGATAGGATAGCGGATTGTGAGGTGATCTAATCACTATGCCAATGCCCTAGCACCACCACAATATTTTCCTATCGCTCTGCACTATCCATGGTGAAGGACTGAAGGGGTTCGCGCTACAGTCTTTCTTGTTTTAGAGCAATGGTCTCCGGTTGATGCGATAAATGGAACAGGACCGTAGGCTTGTGTAGTACTGAACGGGGGGAGGTTACGATGCAAAAACAGGAGGAAATCTTCAAGTGAAATCCTCAAGTAGAGGAAACAACGCTATGGCGCGAAGAAATATTTATATGACAGATTGTGACAGTGTGTAACACTTGGTAGAACCTTTGTGAAACAAACGAAAGTGGAAAAACCATGGCCGCACCGCTAGAAACTCGTACTTTAGAAGCCGACCGAGCGGTCTGCGGCGGTAGGCTATCGGCTCGAAGGTCCCGGGTTCGAGTCCCGGGAGGGGCATGGGTGTGGATTTTAACAGCTAAAGACGAATCGTGACGGGCCACAGTCCAATGTTACTAGACTGGCCCATCGTAAAAATAAAGTTTACCAAAGCTTTATCGTACTTTAGAAGAGCTGTCTTAGTACACTCATGAAACCTGGTAATTCAAAGTCTATTCATGTACTCGGACATATTTTTTAAACTGTTTAGTTGAGCACTGATTGCCATAACGCCAATAGATGTGGTAACAACTCAGCATAACGTCATTGCAATATCACGCCCGTGATTTCAGGCAGTCTTGCGTGAGACGCGATAGTGTGAAATCATTCGCCTGCAAGGTCATTCGTCTCAATGTGAAATAGTTGATCTAGAGAAACAAAGAAACTATGTTTGTTTTTTGTTTAAAGTTGGGGAAATCGGCCACAGAAACACGCGAAATGTTTAATACAGCATGAGTAGAACGACAACATTTGAATGGTATTCACGCTTCACAAAAGGTCAAATGTCAGTGGAGATACTTTTGACAGTGACGGTCTAGTGCACTGCGAATTTTTGCATCCGAGTCGAACTGTCACTATAGTTTTACATGGATATCTTACACCCCCTGCGGAATGCTCTTCGTAGTAAACAATCGGAAAAGTGGCCCTGTACACAGTGGAGTCTACGTAACGATGATGCTCCATGTCATGCGTCAACATTGGTCTCGGACTTCTTAGTCAATAAAACATTCAGGTGGTCAACCATTACCCATACTTGTCCGATCTTGACCCTTCTGACTTTTTCCTGTTTTCCACGATTCCAGGACATTCAAGAAATTCAAAAAAGATAACGACAGAGTTCCACCGCATTACAAAACATCTGTTGCAGAACTGCTTCGGAAAGTGGTGTCGAGTGTCGACGTAGAGGTGAGTATGTGTAGCTGCAGGATGAGCTACTTTGAAGGTGACAGCAAAGATTAGTTGATATAAGAATCGTCCAAAACAAGAAAGCCTTAGGTCACCATACGTTGTCTTGAAAACCACAGACATGTGGAAGGAATCTCTGTGTTTTTGACCCAAATGTTGTCACTTCTTTCTTTACTATTCTTCCCTTCCTTCCCTTTTCCTTCTTCCTTCCTTTTTCTCTTTGGAAAAGGGTTGAGAAGGTGGCAAATAAGAAAATTTATTGTCGGAATCTTTCTGGTGGTCGTGGTTATGTTTGGTTAACAGCAACTGATAATGGGTCCTGGTCCTTCACCGATGGCTTTCCTGATATGATTCCTACAATAAGTTATGCCTGTGTAAAAAAAAAAGTGCAAGGCGGACATTAAAGAACTGCCCTTGTATTTCAGAATCTGTTGGATAATACAATGAGCAGATCCAACGCTAATGTTCATCATGTTAGCAACAGAGGCCACAAAAGTTTGCCTATCCTCACAAAAACGTGTGTTTTCATCAGTGACTTCTCTCAATGGACCACATGACCACTATTCATTAACGACGTATGTTAGACCTTCTTACAGTCTTGATACCGATGGTAACAGTTTCATTTCCCTCATACATCTTGCACCACATTGCTAGCACTAAGTATTATCACCTTGTAATGTTCTTGGGCCACATTGCAGTGCTGCCAGCAAAGTTACAATTGCTGGAAGAACTCCTGGAATTCATTGGCTGGAATCGTCCGTAGGTCCTCCGTCGCTACAGTGATAAGTCTGATAACGTTCTCTGATAATCGGAAAAGTGTCCCACCAAGAAACAACGATGGAACAGAAGAATATCGCAAGGGAGGGGGGGGGGGTAGTAACGAGAGTATGAGGATACGGCAAGGGAGTCGTTTCCGTAGAAACAACAACGGCGTGGGAGTCGTTTCCGGTCGTCGTCGGAGGTTATTACTGCAGCGACGGAGACCCTATGGTCACTTCTAGCCCGTAAATTCCAGGAATCGTTTCAACAGTTGTATGGGTTCTGGTAGCACTGCATTTGGCCAAAGAAGCAAATGGATGCGCATAACAGAAACGTAGTAAAACACCCAGTTCTAGAACTTATTGAGTGTTCCTCTGAGAACCAATGATAATGGAATACTACAAAAGAAATGGACAGAACTTGACTACTGCTTGAACGTGTGTCACATGATCAAGGTATTTTCCTCTATTTTTTCTCCTAAGAGGTGGATTCGGGATAAACTTTTTGATCTAGCATCCATTTTGTAATCTGAACCTTTCATTTGTTCTTTCAACATACACTATTTAGGATAACACAGTACGCTTACAAGACGAACACAATACATTTAAAATTTATTGTTAAGACCTTTTCTGCCATTCCTATTTTCTCCTTCACCTGTAAAGACACATACGATTTAAGTAGTGTTGTTGCATCTTGGAGTTCTTCTGTGTTTTCTCGTGTATATGTTTCTGGCTTTTCATCTGTTTTATTTTACCGTTCTCCCGTGCGTTTCTCATGGTTTTTGTATTTATTTATGTTTATTCTTTCACTTGTATCTTAACCTTTTTGAAGTTATCTCTACTGATAAATTTATATTTATTTGAACATTGTTCAGCTTTTTTTAACCTTTTCTCCTGGATTTCTTTTAATACTTGTTTTTTTCCTGTGGTTACCAGGTTGTTATTTGTCATTTAAAGATCTTGTTTCTTATATCTCGCTGGAATCAACAAGATATTTACAGTATTGTGTTTATATTAGTTACACTTGATATAATTGATATTGACGCTCTATTACACTATATTTTTATTTAGAGATAGCCCATCAGCACACACGCACACGCACTGGCTCACGAAATAACCCCAATGAACGCAAAACACAAAGATGAGCACGAAGAAACACACTGGACGATTCCCGCCACCACAACATCGGTTTTAGTTTAGTCCCCAGAAATCCAGGGGATGGTTCAGTACTCCGGAGCTCCTCGAGTACGCTTCTTTGTCGTTATGTTACCCACACTAGACTTTTATCCGTATTTCACATTTATTCATATTCTTTGTTCTTTACCTGTTTGCATATTTCATTCATTGGAACCTGGAGATTTTCCCTGTTAACTTGTGTATTTCTCGATGCTCTGGATTTCGTAGTGCGTCGTAGGTATTGCTGTTCTTTAGTTCTCTTCTTTCTGTAGTGCTTATATTCCATCTCCCTGCACTCGAGGATTGTGTGCTCTGGTGCGGCTACTTTACAACAATGTAGACATAGATTGAACTCCACCAAACCCATGAGGTGAAATTTATCTCTGTAGGGGCCGTGCCCGGTAAAGTGATGCATCAGCCCCTCAGTGATTAACAGGTCTCCCAGTTCTAATCTACCTTCTACTGAGGGGGAAGAAACCATAAACTCTTCTTTTCTCAGTTGAATTCTCCTGTTCTTCTTCTCATTCTTTTCATATTTCACCTCTGAGTTGATGTATGTCCTCTACTCTGTATTTTAGGGTGTTTGCTGTTCTCTCTGTCTTATATTTCTTCAGACAGTAACCTGCATCCAGTTGTTTGATTTGCAGATGCATCGGCGGGGTTGCAGTGGCTACCCTTAGGGCTTCTGTTGGGGTTGTTCTTCAGGATTAACGTTCTTTGTGCTCTGTCTACTTATGTTCATTGTACTATATCTGACATTCTTGTTTTTTAATAAATAGTACTTCAATGGAGCGGTCGTAGCTCAGTGGTCGGGCGTTGACGTGGTATTCGGGAGGTTGTGGGTTCAATCCTGAATTCGCTTTCTCCAGGGTTTCCCTCAGTCATACAAGCCAAATGTCGGATGACACCTTTAACTTAGGCCCTGGTGGACTCCTTTCCCTTCCCTTATCCTGGCCCGAGCGTTAGATGCCTAAAGGTCATAAATAAATTTCAGATTCATATGCGTATGATGTAGATTTGATAGGGGAGGATATAGATGCACTACAAAGTAACACGGGTGTCTTAGTAGAAGCTTGCGATGATGTAGGTCTGCATGTGAACGTAGACAAAACAAGATACATGTTAAAAAGCCGAAACAGAAGGATGAAGGTAATAGATACATAACAATTCAGAATGAGATCACAAATACTTAGGAGCATATGTAACTAGCAAGAACGAGGTCACGGAAGAAATAAAAAGTCGCTTTTATCATCAGACAACGGTGGTTTCTATTGAGTCCAGAACTCCTAACTTCGCGATTAATATCAACGAAGTTGAAATTGAAAATATACAGAATGGTCTATCCTCCTGGTAACACTTTGCGGTTGAGGAAGCTGGAGTACGACCCTAACAGATGAGCATAAATTACGTGTGTTTGGAAATAAAGTTTTGAGAAATGAGAACATTGTACGGACCGAAACGTGACGAGTTCAGCGGAGAATCTGGGAGACTGCATAATGAAGACCTCCACAGACTGTATGAGACATTATAAGAATAATGAAATCACAATGGCTAAGATGGGCAGGCCATGTAGCTCAGATGGAGGAAAAACGAAGATTATATTCCATCGTGGTTGGTAAGCCGGAGAGAAGGAGGTCGTTCGGATGACAATATTAGAAGAGATCTTCGAGATGAAAGCTGGCATGATGTTGCACAGGACAGAATCTAATAACGAACGTTTGTTATTGCGGCGATGACCTTGCGAGTTCTATAAGCCATAGAGTGAGTGAGACCATTTTGTCTAGGGTGTGAGGGTGAATGTTTAAATACAAGAAATGTTTGAGTAACTTCTCTTGTTAAAAAGAAAAGAGAGAAATTATGCGAAAGTTGGATGTTTAAGAGGAAGACGGATGTCAAAAAGTTAGAAGGAAACAAGATAAAGAAGAAAGAAGTGAGAAAGATAGAAAGAGGATTAGAAAATTATTTAAATGCAGAACGAAGATTCCAAAGAGAAAAACTTTTTTAGAAGAAAAACTAATAATAACGGGTAATAGGAATAATGATGGTACAAGAGGAAATGAATTCTTTCTGTCTCATCCGAATCTCAAGATTTCTCCCTCTCCTTTTAACATCCTTCGTCTCCCACTAAGTTTACCCTTTCCTGTTTCTCCAGCTTTTCTTTCCCTTAAAAAGAAAAAGAAATACAAAAGAAAAATAAAGTATCCATCTTCGTTTTTGCTTCTCCTTTTTGAAAATTCTCTTCCTACATCCAGAATATAAATTTTATTTCCCTGAAATAAGACCAGAATAAAATCTCTACAAGTATTTTTATAACTTTTTTGTTCCATCGAAGAAGAAAAGGAAGTGAAAGCAAGAAAAAAAAAACAATAAGTGGAGTAGAAAAGAAAGTGGGAGGGGGAATCCCCCTGTCAATTGTGACTAAGTAATTTATTCATCCTCTTTTTCAGCGGGAGATCATATATTTTGTTTCAGCTTTTTGTACGTATGAATCAGAGCTGATACCCTGTCACTTTGGTAACCCGGTTCCAAAGCTGGCCCGATTGATCCAGTCTGATTTTCTGAACCGCCAATGCCTCAGACCACACGACTACCGGGGTGAAACCTGGTCACTTTCGCTGACTCGGTCCAAAACTTGACCCGGTCTGGGAACAACAATGAACTGGGAATTTATCGGCGTCTGGACATTAATAACTCCGATCCCGGTCACCCCCTGTAGGAATCAGTGTTCAAACGCAAGGAAGTAATGGAATACTCTGTTTTACCCTCCGGGTAAGACTGGGTCCCAAACATACACACGGTGACCCGTCTGAGCCCTGACAACTACCTCAATCGGTGGTTATTTGAACACCCCTGGGGGGTGTTTTTGTTCGAGGATATGAAACTATTTCCACATGCTATTACCATTGTTAGGAATTTTTCGGCGTCGAATGTTTCGTGCTCTGGAGGGTCTCGGTCATCCCGTGAAAGAAACACTGTTCAAACACAACCACGTAAAAAGGAAAGAATAAAAACTCTGCCCCTCCTTCCAGGTTAGGTCGGTTCCAAAGCATAGATCCAGCGACTCGGTCCAAAACGTGACCCACCCGAATGACCCGATGATCCGTTTCTGCTCTATTATGAATTGAACACATCTTTAGCACTTCCAAAATAAGTATTTCTTTTGTGAAACTGAACATTATTTAACTCAATAAACAATAGAAGAAAACGTAATTTAGATGCAGTGTCCGATTTGTACAATTTCCAGAAAGATGGATTTTTTTTCAGAACGTAGAACGCTCTGTTTTTCTATTCGTTCATATCTCAGGCTTGGAAGGGAGGGGGGTAGCCGTGCGGTTTACGGCGGTAGGCCAATGACTCGAAGGTTCCAGGTTCGAGTCCCGGAAGGAGCATGGATGTGAATTTTAATGGCTATAGGGCGAATCGTGACGGGCCGAAGTTCAAAGTTACTAGACTGATCCATATAAAAATAAAGTTTACCCAAGTTTATCAGATTTGGGGGATATTTCGAAAAGCAGAGCCAGGGAAGTTTTTTGAAGAGAGGGGGAAAAGTTCAACCACCCGTCGCAACAAATCGAACACTGATTGAATTACTAAAACTCTAAACCTAGTGATGTATCAGTTACTTCAGAAATTGGACTTCTCCACTTTCTGGTGGATTTGAGTTCTGTGTACAGATGCTATGAGGAAACGTTTTAGACAAAGATTGGTTACTTGATAGTACAGCATGGAGTCTGAGGAGGAGTTTCAGATGACCGATTTTTCTCCTGGAAATAGAGAATACCTTTCATGGTAACATTTGCACGAATAACTCAAATCCGCAAAGAAGTGGAGAAGTCCGGTTTCTGAAGTAACTGATTCAGTTATCTTCAAGTTGCGAAGAATCTGCAAGAAGGTTACTGTGCAGACATTAATAAACCTATATTCACATTAAATATGGAATCTTATTCTGGGGATCCTCCTCTAAGGCACATCAAGTATTTCTAGCTCAAAGCAAAATAAATAATAATATATGTATTTAATACAGCATATTATTATTTCCACATATCTCGGTCTGCTGCTATCCTCATTCATGTAGCCCCTGAAAAACGCTTGATTTTATCTACCCATCTTGCATTTGGACGTCGTCTCGGTCGTTTCTTTTCTCTAGGAATCCAATGTAGTACATTTGTCGTCCACCTTAGATCTGTTATGTGACCGGCCCATTTCCACTTCAGCTTCTTCGCAGTCTTGATTGCATCCTCTACCTTTGTTTGTGCGCGAATCCATTCACTTGTCTTCCTGTCCCTCCTGGTTATTCCTAGCATCTATATCTCCATTTCTCTTTGCGTGACTCTCAATCTTTGAGTCGTTTGCGCATTCAATGTCCAAGTTTCACAGCCGTACATCATCACAGGTAAGACACATTGATTATAAACTTTACGCTTCAGGCATATTGGTAGTTTGCTTTTGAAAATAAAGTACAGTCTTCCAAACGAACTCCACGCCATTTTACATCTATTTATTTCATCAGTCAACTTGGCATTCGATGTTTTGAGCTCGCCTAGGTAAACATACTCATCAACTATGCCTATTGTCTCTCCACTAATCTTTATTTCCTTTTGGAAGCATGTAGATTGCATATGACCTTTGTTTTACTTAAATTCATTTTAAGGCCTATTTTCGAACTCTCATTATTCAGTTCTTCCATGCTGGTTTGTAGTTCCTCCGCATTTGAAGCAAACAGGACTATATCATCAGCGAACCGTGTGATGAAGATATTCGCCATTAATTTTAATTCCAACTTCATCCCAGTTTAAATTATGGAACATTCTCTCCAGGACCGCAGGAAACAGTTTTGGAGAAATCGAATCTCCTTGCTTTACCCCTTTTCCAATTTTAAATTTTTCACTGTCTTGATGCAGCCTCATGACAGAAGTGGCAGTCGAGTAAATGTTTCGCAGTAAGTTGATGTATGAACTTTCGATGCCTTGATGTTCAAGTGATTTAAGTACTGCTGACAAGGAGACCGAATCGAAAGCCTTTTCAAAATCTATGAATCCCAAACACAGTGGAAGTTCATATTCATTAGTCCTTTCCATAACTTCATTCAATGTTTATATGTGGTCCATTGTGCTAAATCCACGACGAAATCCGGCTTGTTCCCTTCCCTGGTTAAAATTCAAGTCCCGTTCAATACGATTCAAAATAACTTTGGTGAACATTTTGTATAGAACTGACTAATTGGTCTGTAGTTTTCGACGCGTTCTTTGTTCCCTTTCTTATACAACAAAATTATAACAGCATTATTCCAACTTCTGGGTATTTCTCTCTTCCTCAGGCATATCGAGAATAATTTCACAAGTTCCTCTTTCATGTTTTTACTTCCCCATTTAAACAACTCTGCTGTGAGTCCATCTTCTCCTGGCGATTTTCCGTTCTTCATCCCTCGAAGTACTTTAGCCACTTCTTCTTTCATTACATCTGGGACATCTACATCATTTTCTTCTGAGTCTTAATTTCCTAGCTCTTCCTCGGAGTAGTACAATTCTCTGTAGAAATTTTCAAATATTTTTATAATTTCTTCCTTACTTCGTGTTACGGTCCCGTCTGGCTTCTTAACTGCAATAATTTGCTTTTTCCCTATCATGAGCTGCTGTTTGGTTTTCTTCAGTCTCTTGTTCTCCTCGATTGTATTTCTAACAAGATTTTCGTTATATCTTCGTACATCCTCTCTTATTTTCTTCCTGACGGTTTTATTTAGCTCTATGTATTTCAATCCTTTTTATGTAATTTTCCACTTCTTTCATTTCCCTTCTTTTCTTCATCAAGAGTTTAGTTTCTTCTGAGATTTTGCTCTCTCTTTTCTTTCTGGTGCCTGCTATTTCCTTGGCTGTCTCTCTTATTATCTCGGTCAGTATTTTATTTCTGTTATTGATGTTGTCTTCATCCTCTAACTCTTCCAAGGCGCTAAATCTGTTGCTTAGTTCTATCTCGAATATCTCTCTGTTTTTCCCTAGATTTTCCAGGTCTAAAAGTGACGGACTTCCTCTGATAAGCTTCTTTCTCTCAAGTCTAGTATTTAGTTTCAGCTTACATCTCACCATCCTATGATCGCTCGAGACTTTGAAATTGTTCAGAACAGACACGTCTTGCAGAATTGCCCTGTTATTCGATAGAACGTAGTCTATTTCGTTTTTGGTCCCATTTGGGCCTTTCCATGTCCACTTCCTCTGGGGCGCCTTCTTGAAAAATGTATTGGAAATGAACAGTCTGTTTGCTTCTGAGAATTCCACTAACTTCTCTCCCCTCTCGTTTCTTTTGCCAAATCAAAAGTTTCCCACTTTCGTGTCATTGCTTTGCTTAGCTCCTACTTTCGCATTGAAGTCTCCCATTACAAATTTGTAATGCGATTTGCTACTATCCGAAATCTTCTGTATCTCCTCGTATAGGTCTTCGATTTCCTCCTCCGGATTGAGGTTGTTGGAGCATACACTTGTATAATTTCCATACTGTATCTGTTGTTTATCTTTATTACTACCCGTGTGATTCTATCTGAAATTCCTTCAATTTCTATGATCCGTAACTTCAGGTCTTTATTAATTATAAAGTCAACGGCTGTCGGTTTTCCAGTTTCTGTTCCTTTAAAGTAGTGAAACGCCCAAAACCTAAGATCCCAAAAGAGGATCACACAGACAAATAGGATCGCCAGGAGCCTAGAGTACCCACGCAACGCAGCTAACCTAACCTCTAGCTCCAAACATTTTCTACACCCCAGACGAGCGGCGCAGAAATGCCTTCCAGATTTAAGAATGTCTGGGAAAGAGGATTCCAGATCCTTGTGATCGCTGTAAAAAATTAATATAGATCGAGGGAGGAAATACCGGTAAGGCGACACCTCCAATCTTTTAATTAGATCGTCAGTTCATACTCTGAAGCACCAGCTGGTTCAGATTAGCGACAGATTAAGAAAGAAAAACGCAAATCTTTACTTGGGAAATAATCTCAAACGATGATACGCATAACGACTCATATGTGACTCCTACTGTGTCTTTACTCATTTCGAAGTCTACCGGGTAACAAAAGACCATGTCTTACCTTTACCTTAGTAGGGCTCACACCTGTAGTCTGGAATCGCAATTCCTGAAATAAAGACGAACGAACACAAACGAATGACGGTCGCAACTCAATCCAAACGTAGTGTCATAACGCACAAATGCAAATAATATATATTCACACATATCACATGCTGGAGTCACTTCACATTTCAACGCAGAAATAACCAGAAATCAATATATAGTTCCTTTCCCAAGTTATCACTTCTCAGCTGGCGAAAGAATCCTACCACTGGTCTACGGATTTATGAACCGATCTAATCTAATTAAAACGTATCACTCAAAACGATAGGTTTACCGAAACACATAAATAATTTAGTATCAATTGCTGTCAACTTCACGTAACGATTAGTAATTAAATTCCAATAAATATCAAGTCAAACATTAAATACCTCACTGCACATCACAAATATTACTATACACTGCATGAGGATTATCAACTAATGCCGTAGATCATACCTGGTTAACTGAGAGGTTTCTATACTACGTTCGCTGAACATAAACACAAGATTTTCCGAAGAAATATAAAAATTTCAGAATTTCAATTTATTACTCTGAATTTACATATTGCACGTTTTCGGATATGATAGTTTCATAAGAATGTGAACAGAATTACTGTTGAGTTGTAGGAACAAACAAATTTGAATGATCTATCTGGTGTGCATTGCATTAATTAAGCAGAACTGAAAGTTAAGTAGTCACATATAAATGTCCATAATTTCTATAATAATTAATAATTTTTGTTGATATTTTCACAAATTATGCCCAAAACATTGTTATTTAATTTAGAAAAGTTTTATCGCAGCATTATTTAAACGAAGTCCAAAATACTTCGTAGAGAAAGAATCAATTTAACTCTATTAATTGCGTGACGTCATTACAGATGATTACTACATTATACAAAAGAAGTTCTGAATAAATCTTGAAAATGCAAAATAATATTATAAAATATGACTTTTTTTATCGGAGAATAGTGGCTGGAGTTGAAACCAAGATTATCGAACTATGTCGAATAATATTAAATTTACTGTTAACATCAAAACGGTACGCAAAGATAGTCGAACAGACATGTTGCTAATTTGATTAAGTAAGGAAAATATGCGGTAGCTGTCAAACATTGCTAACCGGGAATTTCGAATGGATTTGGA
Organism: Lepisma saccharinum; assembly: GCA_022664845.1. Lineage (NCBI taxonomy): Eukaryota > Metazoa > Arthropoda > Insecta > Zygentoma > Lepismatidae > Lepisma > Lepisma saccharinum. The sequence continues at coordinate 14,919 of JAGDQP010007124.1, forward strand.
AACTGGAGACGAGAAATTGGCATATGATTATTGAAATCCAACGATCCGATACTTGTAATGTAAGAATTCGGTTAATAGCGGCCCCATACTGAAATTTAGAACATACTGTACATTTTGACAAATAATCTCAAAACAATAAATTTACTGAAGTGAAAATTTCGAAACAATGTCGCCGCGGAAAAGTCCTGGTAGCACTTATATTGGTTTTATTCTTCTTAATACTATTTAATATAATTTTCCGGAACGGACGAAATCAATCGAAATATTATCAAAATATTTACTAAATTTTGTGTTTATATCTACCTCTCGTAGACAGGGCTTAGGTAGTACAGATGACGGAAAGCCCATACGTCCAGTCGTCTCGTCATTAAAATTGGAACTGAACTAACATGGCGTGGGAAAGCAGTTCTCCCAGCAAACGGAGAAGAAGGCTGATTCACACCAATCAGCAAAAAACAAGTCACGAAGCATTGACTAGGGTCCAATCAAAAACAAGCGTTAGATCCAAGTCATTGCTGCGTGACTAACGAAAACCTGGATGGATAACAATAAAAATCCAAAGCAGAAATAAAACGAAACACGCTTAAAGAGTCTAAAACCAACCAAAGAGAATGAGCTAAGGAGAACACACAGAAAGGAAACAAAACGGAGACTAAGAAAATAAAAGGGGAGAAAATAAATATAAAAATGGAACAGCAACTAGGCTGTTACAGTAGAACGTGTGCCCCGACGGTAGTTTCCACTGATCTTCATTCTTCCTCCACACTTCTGATTGTCCTATGATGTCCCACTTAATCCTCTTGAGTTCATTCTGCATTTCTTCTAATTTGTCCTCTCCTGCAAGTGACTGACGGTTGAGAGTCGCCACGTATAGGTCCGTTCGAGTTGCCGTGTCGGTGTTCTGGCAGTCTACAGTGCAAACCCGGGCATTTTGACCCTCTGACTTCCTGCAGGACTGACCGCTGCCGTTACGAGCTGCATTCCTTCCTCCGGGTAATGAGGTCCTCCGAGGCTGTTTCCTTACTTGTAGCATCATGTGTAAAGAAATGAGGGGTGCTGACATTTGACACCACGCTGTCAGCTAATGCTAAAGCCTACAGCAAATCAAATTTACAATAAACGTGTACTTATAAATTATGCATAAATATTAATAGAAACAGATGTTTGAATTGGTATGCTATTTTGGAAGCATCCATTTACTACGCCTGTACTGATCAGGTATCAACTGCAGTGCAGTACATGCATTTCATTTAGTGATGGAGGTTTTATTTATCCTATTCATATGCAACACTTTCCTCCAAAATGTCTAGTACCAAACAACATGTTATGGCCACACTGTGAACTAAATTTTCTTCAGATTTTTCGTAGAGTTAAAAAAAAAGGAAAGTAAAAAAACCTCTGGACATAATTATAAGCTCTGGACTCTTTTCAGCGACAAAGTCTTTTTTGAAAAGGACAGAAGTGGTTCCCATGGAACTCTACAATTACGCCTACCTTCCGCTCTTATAACAGAACCCGAGAAAATGACAAGAAAAACCACACGACCTGGTATCATTGTTGGTTCTACAAATGAGCCGTGTTTCTGTTTCTCCCCTCTTCTCCATCTGGCGTTCCTTTCCCTAATATGAGAGTATGTTTTCGTTTCTTCTTTGTTTTTTTTTCACTTAAGTAGTACAGCGAGAGAGAGAAAACAAAAGAAAAGCTCGACGCGCAAAGAATTTCTGAATCCTTTCGTGTTTTTTTTTTTTACGAGAAGAAGAAGAAGAAAGAACGAAAATAAAACTCATACGAAGATAAAAGAAGCACAGGCTAAAGATTAAAATAATGCTGAAAAGAGAAGGAAGATTTTTTTAATTATTTTCTTTTACAGATTGAAAGAAAAGAGCCTACACATTTTAGCTCCAAATGACGTCAGCCCCTTTAAACAATAGAATTTGACAAGTGACTGTAGCCAGAAGCAGGGGTGTGACTTTACTTCCCCCCCCCCCTTTTTTTTTACTCTGAAAGGTGCTAATTAACGCATTAAGAAGAGCAGATTTTTCGGAGTTATCACGGTTAAACTTTATAACATAAAAGCTTTTTGTTAACAACAAAAGAATTAACACGTTCCCTTTTTCTTGTCTCCTTGCTATTGAAACAAAATGGAAGACTAGTAATGAACAATATGGAACATAATGAAACAGTTTTAAGAAATGTTTCAGTAAGATAACATTGCTTTTAAGTGTAGACCTACTATTATTCCCTAATTTTCGTTCACTATAATTTGATTTGTGTTTATCTGGTTTCATTTCTAATTGCTAGTGTTCGAATAATATTATAATGGTAGTACTCATGTAGTTGTTTCTCTCTTTGGCACATCTTTACTTGGTGTTTTACAAATTCGATTAAGGTTATCTTGATTGCTACAACTTGTTTTTGAAACTTGTTATATTGTAGCAAAGGTCAAATAACACCCATATAGCAATTTCGACCTGGCTCAAGTGAACCAAGCTTCCTTTGACAAGTAGGATAAGCTTAGTAAGTCAAGCCAAAAACGTTTGTACAAGGTTGAATCAAACAGTCTAGTGTACAAGGTTGAAATAGCCTTGATAGAATACGAAAGAGAAACACAATAATGTACTTCTTTGAAAAAACTAACACGTTGCCCTGTCCGGGAAACGAACCGAGGACGACTGGGACACAGATCCTATGCTGTAGTCACTAGACCACAGAAATACTCACCCTAGTTCGCTTTCCAAGCGCTGTGTATATTTAGTTCTTCAGAGTGCAAGAGTTAGCTGTATTAAAAGAGTGGGAGTAGGCGAAGATTATCACTTCCAAAGCAATCAGCTTGTATGTAAAGACGTTTGACTAAGCCAATAAAATATCTATTGACTATTGACTAAGATAATATTCTAATATATCGCCCAAATTTGTTGTATAAACAGAGCTGAATCGGGTCATTTCGGTCAGGTTGAGGATCAGGTCACAGAAAGAACCGGTTTCAATTCGGTTGTGGTCGTTACTATTTACATAGGCTAAGTTATTGATATCCTTTGATGGGGACCCTGCACCACAGGCTTTTTAACCCCCGTTAATCATGCACTGTTCACAAAGATTCATTTGTCGTCTTAAAAACCAATTAGATGACGGTTCTTTTCAGATTCTGGTATCATTTTGTTACATTTACCTTTAATTTATCTAGTTAATGCGGCTGACGTTTCGTATAATTAAACTTTGCTTCATTAGTGTCGGAAGAGCATTCAGAATTTAAATAATGGACACGGATCCTCCCCCACCTCCTTCCTTTTGATAAAACACTCTCAAGTCCTACTACACGTGTTGGAGATTTAGTTTTGATTTTGGTTGACGGTCGGGTGGGATGGTGGGAGGTAATGCAGTAAAGGAGGAAACGGGTTGTCTCAGACTTCACCCCCCCCCCACTAAAACCGTTCCCCTTCCTTTTGTCGCTACTTACTGGCACCCACTTTTCTTTTCTTTTCTTTTTTTTTTAATGGAAGATAAGAAATGATCACATAAGCTCATAAATATTGATGTCACGTCTCCATCCTAACGTGCTTTCATATTCTTCACAACTCCCCCCCACACTTGATCGCTCGTCTCGGTTCCCCGAAACAAGTTTCATGTCCCCCTCCTTCTTCATTGTCCCCTAGTCCCTCACACTTCTTTATGGGATAAGGGACGGCGAAGTGAATGGGACTGACATGCAGGGGATGGAGAAGAAAGTACATGTTGCAAACTTCCTTATTTTGGAACTGATTTTGAATTTTAATTTTATTTATGGCTTTTAGTCTCAGCTCTAAGGCTTAGGCTGTGATAGAGGAGGGGAAAGGATTCGGGTAGGTACCTGCCAGGGCCTATGTTGAAGGTGCCATTCCGACATTTGCCTGGTGTGACTGAGGAAAAAAACTCTGAAAAAAAAAACCTCAGTCAGGATGGTCGGCCGCTGGGATCGAATCCATTGCTACCGAAACGCTCTACCACTGAGCTACAGCGGCTCGGTTTGGTACTGATTGATAGGAATAGTTTCGAAACATCGTCATGCGGTCTACCTGGTGTTGCCACGCATCCCAGACAACCGAAATTGTGTCGCGTTTGAGTGGTGAAAAAAAATGTCTCGTTCGGATAAGGAAAAGCTTCTGGATTTTAGAAAATATCACGTGTACAGTATATATAGTTGTGAGTCGCGCCAATGGATAGACATTACAGTGTTGCCAAAATAATAACTATAAAATAACTAAACAGTAATCTAAAAGTAGCTAAAACCCAATCTTATTAATGTTATAATGATACGTGTTTATCGTTTAAGCGTGTGCAAAAGTCCCTAAATCCCTATGGACAGTGGACACTATAGAAAAGTGAGAACCTTTGGTTGCTAAATGATTATTCAAAATAGCTAATTGGCAACACTGATAGACAGCCTTCCAGAGAAAAGGGAGGAATCGGCGTAGATTTATATAAGATTTTACTGCTCCCCTGATGAAAAGGAAGAAAGCCGAATTCAACAATTTGACAGGAAGAAAAGAAAAAGTAAAGCAAGAAAGATAGGGACGAATGGAGAGAGTTTAGCTTCCCTCAAAGCATTTGCCGCTTTCGACCGAACACTGACAATGATGATAATTGGTTTCATTTGTGCATTTAAATTTGTTACAATAATTCTGTCAACGTACTGGGGAAAGTTACAGAAAACAAAAGTACTGCAGCCTATGAAAGTCACTTGGGTGTTACTACATTTGAGTAAGAATAGAACCAATAAAGCAAAGGAATATCCGACGTCTTCTTGTTCACAACTGTCATAGTGTTCTATTTTCTATGTGACGCGTGCAGGAAAAGAAGGGGGAAGGTTCAGTTTTAAAAAAATGTTATTTCACTCTAACAAGTACCTACTACACGATGATAGTTACCCGCTCAGAAAGTTTCAATCCCAGAGCTCACAAAATCTCCCAAGTTTTAGCGGTTTTTAAAATATGAAATACATATATGGGAGGGAGTTAATACGGGAGTTGGACTTTAAAATGCGTTTTACGACCAATCACCTTTCATGCACATACTCCCTTTTTCCCCTGTACGCTTCATGTATCCCTCCCCACTCCATAAAAATCATTAGTTGAAGATTTAGACGTCCTGTTTCCGTTTCAAAATAATTTTTAAATGGCCCATATTATTTTTTTTAAAAAAAAGAGTTGAAATTATTAATTTGGCGTTCTAAAAGAAAGTAATTTCTGAATATTTTTTTTAAGTCTGTGAATTTGAATTTTATTTATGTCCTTTAGGTACTAAGGCTCAGGCCGGGATAGGGGAGGGGGAAAGGATTCGGGAAGGTGTCGACCAGGGCCTATGTTGAAGGTGCCCTCCCGGTATTTGCCTGGTGTGACTGAGGGAAAACCCTGGAAAAACCTCTGTCAGGATGGTCGGTCACTGAGATCAAACCCACGACCTCTCGAATGCTACGCCATAGCTCTACTTCTGAAGAAAAAAAAGTCTGTGTAATGGAAAAAATAGCAGGCGCTACGTACTGTTTCTACTACATCTATGCATAAAGTCATTCTGTAGTGAAAATATATCTATGCTATTCAGGGATTCCGCCAGGATTTTCAGTGTTGGAGGGGTGTAAATTCAACATTCGGAGGCTGTAAGTGGATTGTTGATCGTAATTTTTTTTAAAGTTGGGGGGGGGGGTACTCTCAAGGATTTTGGAGGTGACACCCGCACACAGGGGTCGGCGTCTGGCAGAATCACTGATGCCATCACGTTCTGTGTCTGGATTTATGAAGAGCATAATCAATGTATTTTCCCTCGACGGATGCTCCCGTAGAGTAGTGGTTCAAGCTACGGAATGAAAATCAGAAGATTCGACGTTCGAATGCAGCCGCAGACAAAGTGGAATTAGTTCGAAGTGTACCCGAAAAGGAGAGAAGATATCATGATTACAATTCACGTCCAACTACAAACGTGTACTAATCTATATATTTTTGTTCAGTGCTGGATTATTATCAATAAATGGATATTTAACATGAGCTGCGGAAGAACCAATACAATTTGGAAGAGTACTCCAGATGTGTTACGTCATAACAGTGACAACATAACAGTTCTTCCATTTTTTTTAAACCAACGTACAGAGTAATGGAATAAAGACATTATGTAACCAAGATTATGTTTATTATTTTTTTTTTCAGAAGTACTGTAACGTTACTGAATATGAGACCTTTTCCTAATATGAAACCCAGAGCTAATGCGTAACTATTTTCTACATTCTGCTCATGAGTTCAAAAACTTCTAACATAGAGTCCTACAGGTATTAGGCCTTTCCCCACTTAAAAATAAATTTAAAAAAAGACGTGAATACGAGAAACTTCACCTCATCACCTTTTAAAGCGCGATTGTCTGCCAGGTTTCAGCATCGACGGGTTCAATGCTTACCTTGTTACCAATGAGCACACGAGCATTGTAGAGCTACATACTTCCGTTTCATCTACCCACAGTGTCAGCAATCAAAGTAATACACGTAAGAGTCATATTTGGATACGAAATGGTCCCATATTAGGTGCCATTTTTTTATTACAATTTTGTATGATTTTTAGTTTCGTTTAAAAACTACATATAACACTTTAGATACACAAGTACTATTTATGTATTTGATGAATCGGTCTATAACAATTACATTTACAATTTGTTCGTTCGATTATCTTTCTTTTTCTTTTATTGATAGAGTAAAATAATAAAGGGGTCTCATATTCGGTGCCGTTTATTAAAACAAATTTTTCTCAGTGTATCCCACCACATTTGTTATTGACGAAAAATACAACTTTTGACGCTAGGATCACTAGTGTCGAGCATGTAAGGAAGAACGGGGAAAAGTGGAACAGGGTTGTATTATGGAACTATCTACAACTACTTACTTCCTATGTGTTTTTCAGCTAGTTACACAAATACAGAGAGCAGTTTCTAACTACTTGAGAGCACACGTCTTAGTGCTGGGAGAAATAAATATGGAAGAACGCTAATTAATGTTTGTGACTAAAAAAAAAAAAACATTTTATACGCGAAAATTTATGAGAATATTGTTCTTATCTTAGTAGATGTTTCGTACAAAACAGAAGAGAAGTTAAGAATAGTTGTAATCCCAAGGATTAAAGTTCAAGTGCACAGGGAAATAACTTGTTATGTCCATTTTTTGCAATATAGGACCATCTGATTACCCTTGAAAGGCCATTTTTTTTTAACAATCTATCAAGCATGGAGAAAATATGTATAGTTCGTCTGTTGCAAGCATTCTTTTTTTATGTGCGAGTATACGCAATGCTAATTGTGGACAGACGTTCTAGTGCAAAATCAAGAAACAATGGATACAGCGCTTTCTTTTCCTGTGGTTTACAGTTGCATTATTATTTACGCTATTAAGTCTACCTGAAAATGATTCTGGTTTTGTGAAAAGTGGCCAGTGGCGAAATATGGAACAATTCTAAATTCTGAATATAATATAATAATAATAACCACCGGCGTTACAGACCGATAAGTTTTGAACCTGCCCCAACGCCATCTGTCCGCGCTTGGTGGAACTGCATCTACCTGAGTGACGACAGTGTGGTCAGCGCTGCGCGTCATCTAGCCACGAACAGGCGTATTAGGGGCTTTCTAGATTGAGTGACCATCACATCTTTATTCACGTGACTCCCCAGTTTTCCTCACGACGTTGGGTGGACGCCGAAAAGTGGAACTTCAGCCGGGAATTGAACCCGAGACCACGCGGACATGAGTCCAACGCTCTAACCACTAGACTATGGAACCCCTAAATTCTGAATATAAAAGATAAAATACTAATCTAATCCAACCATAAAGGAGATTTCCGAGACATTAAAAAAACACATCCAAGGTGAACCTACTTATAGCCAAGAGGTAGCCCATACATTATGAAGGAGATAAGAAGGTTAGAAATGAAGCGAATGTTGCATGTAATAGAGAGACTGAGCATGAAACTCTTGATAAAAAAAGATAAACCATTATATTCCCAAACTTAAAATTTAGAATAATTGATTCGGGAGAAAGTCGATTGGAGTGTGGCGGAATCATTTTGTTAAATGTATGTTTCTTTTGTTCCTAATAATTCAACATTCTTTATAACAGCACACTATGGCTTGGATCTATTTTAATTTCAGATGGATAGATATAATTATTCGTGCTTTTTATACGAGTGTAAACATTTAATTTAATTATAATAGGCCTAAATGAAGAGAATTAAAGTATTTCTGAATAAAAAAGATATTTATTTCTCTTCCTTTTGACATGTGTTCGACAATTGGTACATACCTGGCTGACAACTGGTTCCGAGTGGACGACAAACTGGTGAATACTGCTTATTTTTGTATAAACAATCTTAATGCGAGATACATGTAAAATTTTGAAATAGAATTGTTTTATATAAGTTGAGGAAGATGTAAAAAATGTAAGTGTAAGTATTGGACCAAACAAAAAGTCTGGAAACCAAATAAGTGAAACAGTCCCTTAACTGGCCAACTACTGGTGCCCTCATCCTGTAAGACCATACAATTTGTTAATTGCTGTATCAAACTTACTATACTTAATAATATTCCAATTGAAGAGTACATTGTATATTTCTATACAGCCTTTTTTTAAATGATGTAGTCTAGACTCTAGGGCAGCGTTTCCCAACCTTTTGCAGGCTGCGGACCCCTTGGTTACTTACTAGTTTTTTGCGGACCCCTTGATTATTTACTAGTTTTTTGTTATTTTTTTTGCGGGCCTCTGCTTCTACAACCAAGGAAAACATTATACACAAAGTATCAGTAGATCTTTTTGCGTTATCTACAGCTTAAAAAAGATGTACAATTTCAATACATGAAAGTACAATTGAATACGCTTTGCTAACAATACTGCAATACGCCAATTAATAGCAATAATAGTAAAAACTATTGAGTTTGTTTGCTTACTAATTTTCAATGTGATGACAATAGTTTTGTGTCTGTCAACATTTTCATATGTGGCTTCAAAGTAAATATTTACAGGCGCAGATCTGGTTGAATATCAAGTCTTCGTACTTATTTTTCATACAAACAAGTGCAGAAAATGTTGACTCACACAAGTATTCCCGAAAGATATCAGATGTGAAATTCCTTTTCTCGGAACATCAGGATTCAAAGACCATGGATAAATCCAAAAGTCTAGTAAACACAAACTGGGAAATATCATCTTCAAGAAGCAATCGCAGGACAACTCAATAAGCTGGTCTTCATTTGGTGGCAACTAATTTTTATTGTTTAGAAAAAAGATTCTTCATCCAATTGTTTTTCTCGTGGGGAACCGGCAGTTAATCTCTCAGCTGAGAATCCAAAGAAAGCAAATGCTCCTTCATGTTCCCAAATTTTCATTCGAAAGTTTTGTTTCACTTGCCGATAGAAAATCGGTCAGCTTGGGAAAGGAATCGTATTCCTTACTGTCGATTCGGAGAGCTCAACGTGAAGCTTGAAGTTCTTTAGTTTTGGTTCTAATTTTGTATCAACCAGAAAAAGTCTCACCTAATCACGACCTCGAATAAGCGAGTCAGGACTCTTCCACGAGATAGCTAGCTTCGTGATCTCTTCCCGTCTCGTTACACAACGCAGTGAATTTTTTTGAGTTAA
>JAGDQP010007124.1:24956-62752 GCA_022664845.1 Lepisma saccharinum
GAAATTTTTGTACAGTTTATTTTTATTTAAAAAATGGGTTTCTACTCTTAACAAGTACTACACAAAGACAACTAACCTCTCAGAAAATGTTGATATAAAAACAAAAAATTAAGTTATAGCTGTTTTAAGAATATGAAACACACGGGAGTGAATGAGGGAATTGGTCTTTAACGTGCGTTTTGCGAGAAATCACAGTTCATCCACATTCCCCCCTTTTTCCCTGTACGCTTCATATCAGCCCATTAAATGTTGTTCATTCACTTTATTTACTGTATTGCTTTGGGTTTGTTGAGTAAGATTTTAACTTGGCTTTCGTGGTCTTTATAAAAGGAAATATGTATAATATGATGTAAATATCGGAAAGTAAATTCTCGTTACATGACAAAGTATTGCGACCCCCTTACATGCTTGTCACGGACCCCTGGGGGTCCGCGGACTCCAGGTTGGGAAACACTGCCTAGGGTAAAGTTTTGAACAAATAAATACAAAAAAACTATATTTAGGCACTTTTGTGGTTCTACAGTTGGTATAACTGCAGCGCGTGTAGTGACAAGGTGGGCCAGAGATTAGCAGACTGCGGTGAATGTTTTCTCCCTTCAACCAACAGAGCGCGCTCCTGTTTGGCTTTTTTCTTCATACAACCTCTCTAAAACGCTTGTAAAACTTTTATTTGTTTTTACAGCTTTACATAAAACATTTTTTTCTTTTATAAAAAGAAAACAAATGGTGGCAACTTAAATGTCAAACTTTGAAATCCAAACATCACTGGAAGAGACGAAAGATGTAAACAATTTTTTTCTTTTGCTTTCAGCGCTTTTTGTCTATCTCTGACGTCATTTTGTGGTTCTATGATACAGGGTGTCTGAAAGAAATAACTACAGCACGGATGTTATGCACTAAAAATCCTTGGAACTGCACAGGCAAGTAACCATTAAACCCTCGAAAATAGACCCTAAAATCTGAAAAATAGCCACTAAGACATTGAAAGTAGGCCCTAATATCTCAATGAAACCTTGAAAGTAGGTCCTAATACAAATCGTGAACATAGGCCATAAAAACTCAAAAATAATAAGTAATAAAATCTGGAAAATGGTCCCCAAAAGCCTAAAATTGGGGACTAAAATCCTTGAAAATAAGCCCTAAAATCCTGACAATAAACACTAAAACACAGAAAACAGACCTAAAATCTCGAAAATAAGCACTTAAACCTTTGAAATAGTCTCCAATACCTCGAAAATGTAAATGGGCCCGAATATATCGAAAACAGGGACAATAACAAAAATAGACTCTACAATCTAGAAAACCTTGAAAATGGGTCCTAAAATAGCTATTGAAAATAGACAGTAAAAAGTTAGAAGAAAGGGTGAAAAATATAACAAAAATTGAGCATGTGAAACGTTAACACATATAAATTTGTTGCCAAATAGAAAAATGTCTTTAATAAACATCCAATCTGACGTAACATAAAATGTGGGGTGTGATAATTTGCCTCTTTCCATCAGGCTGATATGATAGAAGATAGCACTATGACGGTGGGGAACCTAAATGTCGGCAGGAGAAAATCGTAGAAGATAGTCGCCATACAGAACTTGTAGGTGAGACACCGTGTTTTTGCAGGGCAGATCTAGTTTGAAACGTGATATGACCCTATGATAGGCCATAGGCTATAATAATATAATTTATCAGAGAAACAAAAGATTTAATACTTTTTAGTTGTTTCATATTAATTTCATTTCGTTCATTGAGTTTAAAAGAGAAAAGAAAAGGATTTATTACTGTTCAATATGTTATATAGCTTCAAATAGTTTCGGTGTTGATCGACAGATGGCAGCACGTTTTTTCTCATGTCGTTGCATATAACAAAGGTGCTAATATCCCGAATTGTTTATTTGGCATCTAATATAAAAGGTAAAAGGATTTATAATGTCAAGCCATTATATTTAGAAGTGTTTCTAAATAGATATATGTATATAAAATTGTTTTAAAAGCTATCTAGCGCAATGGGATAATGGTCCTCTGAATGTAAATAGCCTGTACTGGGAACATTGATAGAATCAATCAACCAATTAATTATATGTAATCGGATTTATTTCTGATTTATTAAGAATAAAATACTTAAATTTTGATATTACGTATTTGCTTCTGTGTAGCAGCTTGAAGCTTATTATCGCTTGCTTGGATGCTTTGATGCTCCTCAGGAGTGATAATAATAAAGCTCTAGAACGGTTTTTTACGAATGCCTTTTGTAGTCTCCACTTGATGTGCGGACCCATCTCGATCTGGAGCAATTTAGGCAATCCGACGGAGGCAAAGTTTATACTATCCCCTCAGAAGTTCAAACAGGAATCCAAGACCACTGAGATACAAGAGTAATTGATAAAGGCCAACACGAACGACCTTTATCAAATGGTCAGTTGTGCGTTTTCAGCTCTCAAGATTTGTCAATAAGCAAAATTTCCGTTATTGGGGTGACATGAATGCAATGCATTTGCACGAAAAAATCATAGGATGAAAGTAACAATGTGGTGCGGTGTGTCGGTTTGAGGTCGAGGTTGGACCTCGCGAGGTTCAACGCCTCTGGTCTATACTTCTTAAAGGACCACCCAAGCTGTCATTATGGATGCTTCGCGCTATTGCACCATGACGCACGCCTTTCTTTGTGTAAACTCCAAAGATTGATGCTTGACGCAAACATTAGTTTCAACAGGATTGTGCTACACCACACACACAGCAAGGATAAACGATGTTCCCGGACTGTTTGATATCACTGTTTCAAAACAGGTTTCGCCAACTCAATTCCTTACATGGATCAGTGTGGACCAAATTTTCAGCTCTAAGTCAGTTTTATACGCTTCTTATCGCTATGTGGTCCGATTTTTTTATTTAAGGCTTAATTCCTGAGTTATTCATGTAAGATACTCACGTACTCTGCATAGAATAGAAAATACTGCAAATAATGTTTACTCTGCATAGCAATGGCTCTCAGGGGCATTGAAATTATATACTCCTGGGAGCCACCCACCTCTTGGGAGTGATTCATAAATATGGCCCTAAGTGTGCTCTCCGCTCCCCTGGCTTCATCTATTCATGAAATTGTGCAGTCAGTCCAGTATCGTTCTTTTGATAGAGGTCCTTGGATTTGACAACATATTGAAAATTATGTTAAGGTTGGCAACTATGTTCTGTAATAATACATCAATTATCACAACAAAGTATTTATTTGAAAATAAAAATAATTATGAGTTGTTTTTAAGCTGCGAAGTGCAGGGGACATTAATCACAAACATTTAAAACATTTTGTCTTTCTTATCACTTGTTCTGCTTTTATTTTTAATGAATGTTTTCATTTCTATTTTGTTTTCTTTCTCTTTTTCTTCAATTTAAATGTTTCCTGTAGTGGCAAAAGGGTGTAATAAGAAGATTAATATAAACCTTGTAGTAACCACTGTAAATATTCATTATGTGTTAATAATTTCCCTTCTAAAATATTCAATCATGACAACTCCATGATTTATGTCTTAACTTTTTTTTTTTAGTTTCGTTTTCCATTAAACAACTTAAAAGAAAAAGAAACAAAGTATGTGTTCCTTCTTGCGACTTAGCAGGTTAGCGGCAAGGTTTTCTTCAAGGGAGGTGCATAAGCATTGCCCACAGCTCTCAGGCAAAGTAAAAATACAGGATTTGAGAGGGAGAGACGCAAGGTAGAGCGTGCACAAGAAATTGAATAAAAAGAAAGAAAAAAATCATTTGTCGAAAACTTGTTTTACACCTTATAAAACAAGAAGACTTATTTGTATCCGTTCTGAGCTGCCAAAGGAAAACATTTTTTTTTTAAGAAAAGAAAAAACGAAGTAAAATGCAAGTAGAAAGAAGGCGTGTCAAATGAATTATAGGTGCATGACTGTCACGCTTCCTAGCGACTATTAAACGTAACTATAACCTATTACATCGTCTTGCCCTCCACAGTTGGTCTCTGCGGTTTCTTTTTAATGATCCTATGAAGTAAGAAAATGTTTGTGAATAGGGTACTCACTGCTGACAGAAAAGAAAACAGTTCTTTTCTTTTTAAAGAGGTCTCATTTTATAAGCTCTTACGGTATATGCAAAGATGAGAGGTTTTTGTTTTTTTATCTAGTCGGGAATGTATCGTATCGTACAGAGGGATTCTGCCACGATTTTCAGTTTGGGTTTTGTCGGGGTAGAGCCAAAGTTAGAATTTTGCAGGTTTTCTATCGATTTTAACAATTTTAAGTTGGGGGTATATAGTTGACAATTTGAAAGAGTGACACCCCATAATCCCTGATCGTACGTGACTGAAAGTAGCTTTGCATGTGAAGTTTTGCTGAAAATGGAAAGAACAACACTGTGTTAATAATACTGATAAAAATACTCGCTATAAGCTTTTGTAATGAATCTCATAACAAAAGATTTAGTGCTGTTAACTAACTTTAAGCTTCCAATCAGTGTGCTAAACCATCCTTCCAAGCGTGTTATTATATTATCTTCCAAAAAGGGAATGTCGGCGAGTGTATAGATATTGTTTGATAATTTTGCAATTGTCAGCACAGAAAAGAATACTGTTGTTATTAGTAATTACATTCATATACCTAATGTAAGTATATTGTGAAGAGCACGGGACCTAAGCAACCACCCTGGGCCACACCAGAAAGAAAAGAAATTTTTACCTTACAGATAGTTTGGATTTTTCTTTACAGTAAGCTCAAATTTTCCGATATCGAAGCAGCTTTCCTATAAACTTTAGTAAAATATTAAGACTTATTTGCAAGAGAATTTTGTATTCTGGATTTATGTAACCCCCTTTCTAAAAACCCTGTATTTATTCAAAACATAACACAACAGGCGATATGCCTAATTACAGTGCTTGCGTGTACATGATAGTAATTACAAGATACGAGAAACAATCATAATACTTCACCTGCAGTTTTTTTTTAATTCTTTGTAAGTCATTCCAAATATATCTACATTAACTTTAGGTTCAATTTGTTGTAGAAAGCACTCATTCTCCAAATTTTGGATTTATATAAAGTTTCAGTCCTTTGCTTTTTGCAATAAAATGTTCCATTATTACCTAATCTAGTTTTAGTGTTCGGAACTTGAATGAAAATTTTTAGAATCAAATCAATACAATCAATTTGATTGTGTATTAATTTTATAGAGGAATATTAAATCGTTTAAATGCCTTCTTCGTTCCAAAGTTTGTATATTAAAATTGCTCACTAATTCCCTGCATGATATGTATGCAGGATATAATGTGGTTTTTCTATACATTAGTAATTTCAAAAATTTACACTGGATTTTCTCTATTGCTTTAACATATTTCTGAGTATTCGGAGTCCATATAATACAGGAGTATTCTAGCTGTGATCTCACGTAAGAGTAATACATTTTTAGAAGTGTTGAGTCAAGATGGAGATCCTTGCTAAAACGATAAATATACCCAAGATTCCTGTACGCATTGTTAGTGATCATTTCAATGTGACGCCCGAAGTTTAATTTTGGATCGAAAACAACTCCAAGATCTTTAACAGTTTCAGGTTTCGATAGATTTACTCCATCAATCGAGTAGTTGTACTCAACATACTTTTCTTTCCTTGTAAAAGATATGGAATTGCACTTTTTTGTATTAATTACAAATTTATTCCTGTCGCACCACTCTTTGACATTATCTAAGTCCTTTTGTAGTTTGGCACTGTCCTCAATTGATTCAATTCTAGCGTATAATTTTAGGTCATAAGCGAATAAGAGAATATACACAAGTTCTCGATGCACTCAGATATATCATTAATAAATAAAAGAAATAATAAAGGGTCGAGGTTTGAACCTTGTGGTACTCCAGACAGTGTCTCAAAATATTCTGAAATATAACCTTTAAAAATTATTGCCTGCTTACGTTTACGTAAATACGAAGTTAATAATTTTAAGGTAGTTTGATTAGCAAAACATCATGTTCAACCAAATCAAATGCTTTACTGAAATCAGTGTATACGACGTCTACTTGGCCTCCTTTATCTAGCTCAGTTGCAATGAAGTCAGTTACAATTGCTAAGTTTGTTGAGGTTGACCTATTTTTCAAAAACCCGTGCTGATATGTTGAAAGAATGGAGTTTACATGATTCAGTATTCTCCTATATATAACACATTCATATACTTTTGCAAACGATGATAAAATAGATATTGGTCTGAAGTTTTCGACGTCTTTCGCATTTCCGGATTTTGGAATAGGACAAATTAAACTTTCCTTAAATTTGTCAGGGAATACACAAGTTTCAACAGATAGATTTAATAAAATATATAATGGATATTTAAGAATCTCAGCACAACCTTTTATTATATAAGGTGGAATTTCGTCCGGCCCGCAATATACCTTAGGTTTTAACATTTTGATTGCTTCCTCAATTTCTTTCATTTTAATTTCTTTTATTTGCAACGTGTTTAAAAGTTCACATCTAGGGTTGTCTGACAAAATTTCAGGTACATGGATTTCTAGAGTTTAAGATTAATAGCAGGTTGCTAGCAGTAAACACTAAACCACTAGAAATGCTCGCATTATCAAATAGAAAAAGCGTTAACGATCGCAGACAGGTTAGTGGTCAGCTTAGATTTTTATTATCAAATAACTGCTCGTTTTCCGCCTTTCTTTTTCCACATTTCATACATGCTTCATAGACATTAAATGCCAAGGAAGTGTCGGCGAGCGCAGGCAGGTAAGTGGTCAAGCTAGACATTTCCCCCCCTTCTACACGATGCAAAATAATTTACACTCTATGCTGAAGTAACCTTCGTTGTGATTTACTGTACCGAGTCACTCGTCTTTCGAACACGCTTACTGGTAGGTTTGAATTGAGATAGTGCATCAGACTAACCTCCCCAATTGGAATAACTTTTAAGTGACTCTTTTATGCATGGCGTTTTGTAGCGCGCAGCAAAAAGGCAGGCTGCGACGCGTTTTCTATTATACCTTGCGCATACTGTGTCTCGCGGGTGTAGGAGTACAAAAGGAAGAAAGTGTATGCGGGTAGTGTTGTCAGTGTCTTTTTTGCATGGAGGGAAACATCTGGGAATCTGTCTTCAAGAACGCCTGGCAACACTTAGGCTGAAAAATACAAGGTCAATGCTTACATGAATATGCCCATTGAAAAGGATTTTTTGCTGCTCGTGTTCTCTAAACCCTAAGTTTTGCTTTTAAAACGGGGCAGCAGAAAACGTCGACGCAATTACACAAAGTTCCCATTTGCTTCCATTGTTTTACAGAACGGCCTATTTTTCCGGCCTTCTTTACGCGCCGCATAAACGCCATGCATAAAAGGGGGTCTTAAAAGCCAGGAAATGTTTTCAATTTAAGAGAAAGACAAATTTTGCACCTATTTTTTAGCTACTCCAAGTTACGAAAGGAAAAGAAATATGAAGTACAAATGATTTTAACAAACTACAAATTTAATCCGGAACTTTGGAACTAATTGAAATTAGTAGCCTATTAGAATAACTAACGAACGATAAATTAGTACACATTTTCGTCCTGACTAAAAAAAGGGACATCTGGTTACTTTAATTGAAAAACACTTCATTTTGTTTTTATGTGGTATCCTTTTCAAACCATCAAAGTCTACGTAATGATAGTGGAGTGATCGGTGACGGCTAGTGTCGAACATGAATCAAATTTTCAATTTTTACTCAGGTTTTTTTACACTTGTTAACGCTGTGCGTCCTATTTTTTATTTATGTCATTATTCTTGAGTCATGCACATACCGGATTATACATATAATAGCACAAGCTGTAAATTATATTTACTCTCACTCTCTCTTGCAAGAATTAAGAGAAATCAGAAAAACGGACCACACAGTGATAACAATTGTAAAAACCTTGATTAGAATTGAAAATTTGGTCCATGTTGGTCTAGCCTGGAGTGAATAATCGATGTTAATCGTCCTTGTCGCTCCCTGGCTTCATATACTCATTAATTGCTTCGAACAATCCAGTATCGCTTTTAGATAGAGGCCAATGGTTCAAACTTACTCATCATGCGAAATCCAAAATATCTTACTTGAGGCACATTATAAATAAGGCTGTTTTTTCATGTACGCTTTCGCCGCGTACTTGACTTGCGATTTGAATGAGTATCCAATAAATATCTGCAAGCATGTATTTCTATTGGCTACTAAGCCAAACCGCACGTAAAGCAAGCTATGAGCGCGTACATTAAAAGGCGGTCTAAGTGTATTTTAATTTTAATCCTATATATATATAAAATTGAAACAACTTACAAGAAGACAAATCCATCTAGTATAGAATTATTTTTCCCTCAGTAATTCAGACAAAACGAAAGGAGTAAAACAATAAAAAAAAAACATTATTAGGACAGGAAAAATAATCTATAAGATTTTTTTTTTTTTAAAAAAGAAAAAGGAAAAGCGAAAAACAAAATTTTGGTCGAGATATAAAATGGAGAAACAATTTGTCACTGGTTTTGTGTTTTCCCATAAAGCTACTTCTTCTTCTTCTTCTCTTTCTTTCTTTCTCCTCTCGTAAGCCATTGATGCTCATATACAATATATTGCTGTGCTCAAAGAGAAATATAGCGACAGTCTTTTATTTGCCACCGCCATAATAGGGCTTTTTATATAGACAGAAAACGTTTTTCATTTGTTCCTCTATTTTAAAAATATTGTCTCTTTCTTAAAAGGGGGGAGAGACTGTTCTTCATCTCCTCAGCAGACGTTATTTCAAGGAAACGTCCACTTTTTTTTATTTCTGGTAACGATATTTTATTTGGATCCTTAGATACATCTTTTACTTTTGAACTAGTAGGTTATATCGTGTTACAAATATTATATTCAGGCGCTTAGTGTTCTAACTGCATTATTAATGTAAAAACAAATGCAGTAGGAAATAACTCAGATAAATAGATGTGTGCCCAATGGGTGAGTACTAACCAATGACCTCTATCTAAAAGCGATACTGGACTGACTGCTGCCATTCAAAAATTCCTGAATACATGAAGCCAGGGAACGGATCAGACACTGAATCTAGTTTATCCACTTGCATTTTAAACGAATATGGGCAAAATTTTCGGTTCTAACTCAGTTTTATACGCTTGATATCGCTGTGCGGACCGTTTTTTATTTATGTTTTAATTCTTCCTAAATATGTCAAAAATGTTTGCAGTATTTTCTGTAATAAGCAGCGTACGGTATACTATTATAAGAATAACTCAGGAATTAAGACTTAAATCAGAAAACTGGCCACACAGCGATAAGAAGCGTATAAAACTTAGTTAAAACTGAAAATTTGGTCCACATTGGATTAAACTGGAAGTGGACAAACGAGTTTGAATATTTGCTCTGTCTTTCAACAGTCACTCTAGTATCAGTTCGGTACGTAGAGCTTGATGTTGGTAACGCTCGCGATGTCTTGGAATGAAGAGGTTTTGGGTTTGATTCCGGTAGAGACATAAGTGGTTCTCTAGGCAGTTGTCGATGGAAGACATCCACGCGAATCGCGTGTGCAAATAAGTAATAGTAATAAAAACAAAACATCGAACTTAACCCTTGGTCACTATTTTAATTAAATTTCCTAATCCATATATACATAAGAAAAGATGTTTTTCTTTAAAAATAGAAATGCAAATATAATCACGCCAGAATTCGATCCCAGGTCCTCCGGATTAGCTTTCCGATACGTTAACCACTAAACCAAGCTCGGAACCCTAAGAAAGGAGCTAGATCTCCATAGCAAAGCTAGTGTTTCTCCTTATAGTACAAAAAAAATCACCAAACCTAGAAAAATAAAAGTACCAAACCTAGACCGAAATAATACTGTAGCGAGATGGTCGCGGTCAAAATTGCTATGTGGCATCGGCCATGTTTGTGAATCAAGGTGTACACTTTTGTTTCGTGGGAAATTTGTAACATGTGATCTCTTTGCTCACGCTCTTGGCGACGTTTCTGTGTCTGTTCCCGTTTACAGTCGTTACCTTTGTGTTCCAGGAAGGCACGTGCATTTTTAATTGACCTTTATTTGAATTAAACGCTCCCTGTTCATTTTATAGGCATTGATTCTACGTCTCAGCTAATGAGAGAGAATTCCGGCCATTCTTTATCTTCTTAATCCTTGGATTAGCCATCCATTTACCTTTTTCTCTCTCTCTCTCTTTCTACATTTTTTCTTTCTCTGGAAAACTGTGAAGAGACTGATGTCGTCAAATTCCACCGCAAGCCATCCATCCATCCATAACAGGACCTCCAGAAGTTCCTCCTCCTGTCGCGTGTGGTCACTTCAAGCACTCTTGAGAAGCCAAGCTAGAGCTCGAGGACTCTTCAATACAAAGCCCTTTTACGGTCTGAACACCAGCGCCAACAACGGCAGACCAAGGTAACTAAATCATCGTCGCTTGTAAAATGATGAAAATTTCCGGGTGAAAACTATTTATTTATTACGTTAGGGAGATCAGCTTTGCGTAACGAAACCGGAAAATTATATTGGATTTTTATTCCTTCAATTCATTGTTTTTATCACTTAGTGGTTTTGACGTTTGTCTGAAGAGTGGTTAGTATGTTTTTAAGGTCAGAGTTTGGATACCTTAAAAAGATCTGCATTATGGATACCCATTATCAACAAGAGAACATCGGTGTTTTAAAATGTGTGTAAAAAAATAAATGTTAAACTTAATTTAGAAAGATGCTTGCTTTCTTCTTCAATCCTTAGTCAATAATATGAAGAATACTGATATTCTCGAACGAGTCTCTTAAAATATTTTGCTTTAAAAAATTGATAGAAGGTCTGAAAAAAAAAAACTTTTAAAACCCTGCTTAATCTCCCCAATTTCTATATTATACCCCCAAACTGAAAAATTCTTGCAGAATCCCTAGGTTAGTGGAATGCTATGGAATCATTAAAGGCTTATGAAGACGAAAACAACAGTCATTGAGAAGGAATATCAAATGTCTCGAAGAAAATGTGTTGTTGCTCTGGAAAATACAAGCAATTTATGAAACCTTGACCCGAACATTCAGACATTGGATGAACGAGATTCCGTTTTCTACCGGGTGAAGAATTGAGGTCGCTACATGCACGTAAATTTGATAAAAATGTTTTCACCATAAGGATGCATTTTCATTCTTATAAAATACATACACACGTGATTTATTCACTTCTTACGATGGCTTTGCAAAAGTGGCGGAGTGATACATAAGAAAGAGATGGCGTGTGAAACTACAACTGAAAACAAACGAAAGTCGTGCGACAGGAACAAACTTAAAAGATTCTTTTAGGGGAAAGAAGAAGAAGAAGATGAAGAAGCTTCAGCCAGACTCTAAATGATGAACGAGTCGACTTTGTTGCTCGATGCAGTGGCAAAACCCGAAGAAGAAAAAGAAAAACAAGCCAAGAAAAAAGTGCGTGGATTTTTGTACCCGCAACGAAGTTGTCTTGGGAGTTTTTCGTGGTCTCTTCTTCCTTTTCTTCTTCGAAGTCTTGGCTCGGAAGAGTGCTGAAAACTTTCTCGTATCTGTGCTACGTTGGAGTGTTGCTTTTGCGGATAATAAAGTACAGAGGTTACGGTCTCTAGCCGTTCGTGCATGTGTATGTGTGTTCGAGGCCAAGAAATGGAGTTCTTTTTTGGCCCGTTTTTCAAACACATCTCTAGCAAAGGAAGACATATAAGAGGTTTAGCAAAACCTTTGCACAGGAAAAACGAAAGAAGAAAACTCCGAGAAGCAAGAAAGAAAGGAAAGAAGATGCCAAGCCAAAAATAAAGTTAAAAAAGAAGGTCGTAAGAGCGAAATTAAATGACTTTAGTAGTACACGTTATTTCATGAATTTCTTTCTTCTATCCAGTGATAGAAGAAACTTATTATGCTGGAGTGATCGGCTGCATTATATTACAAGTTGAGCAAGTATCTGAAACCAAACACAAGAGAAAACAGTTAAGTACATATATACAATTCCGGTTTAGTCCAAAATGGACGAAGCTATCAGTTCAAATTCAGTTTTTTAAGCTTGCTATCATTCGGCTGCCTATTTTCTCATTTACATCTTTTCTTGCAAATAAGCTGAATATTATTTATACTATTATATGCATGATCCGGTACTTACATAACACAAAAATTAAGACAAATAAAAAACGGACTGTACAGCAACAACAAGCGTTGAAAACTTAGCTGGAACTGAAAGTTTTGTCCATTTTGGATTAAACAGAACATGGACGAGCGAGATTGAATGTTGCTCTGGCGTCTACGTCTACACATTAATCGAACAGTCCAGAATCGTTACGGACAGTTGAATAGTTGTTTCTTCGAAGTGAGGCTGGGCAATTCTAAGATCACTCTATTGCAATAGGCTACAGACAGTAGTTTCTTTGACTGGCAAAGGTGTCAGAAATTTATCTACTGCAGTTTGATTCAGATAGTTGAACGTGATGTCACGTGCGCATCCTTGTCGTGGTGATTTGAAGATAGGACATCCTTCTAAATAAATTATAACCATCTTACCACAGTTGTATCTAGATTTTTCGGACATCGTGTTGTACCAAAAGAGATTGTACACTTTTCTTGGACAACGTACTGTTCCAAATATACCATTGTGCAATCCTGAAGTTGCAAGTAGGAATTTATCAAATACTGAGCTGAAGTAAAGATAGAATTGTTCTTGGAAAGAAACTATTAGAACGTAGAAGTAAAATGGAAGCAAAAACTAACTTACAATGCACAAGTTGCCAAGAGAGTCCACCATTTCGGGTATCTTCATACAATCGTGGACGAAGTAAGAAACGTACATCATGAGAGAAAAAGTAGGTAACTATTTTGTTAAATTGATTTCTTGGTTGTTCTATCGAATGGTGTAGTGCAGCCTTTCCCAACATTTTCCACGCTGTGACCCCCTTTAGAGTCTACAATACATCCGAAAGACCCCCCCCCTTGCATAATTAGTATAGTACAGGTACCTCCGCATTCCCCATGCACCGTTTACGGCGCGTGTGTATCACACAGGATAGTTTTACCTTTCCCATTTGCTAATACTTCGCCATAAACAACACATTGCGGTTTATGGCCACCATTTGCATCGAATACAGTAAATCCCATCTCTAAATACTTGTCTCAATATTTGTGAATTTTCTTTTGAGTCCAGATAGTTTCCTTATTTTTCCTTCAATAGTCACTTGTTTCGTTGTTTTAGCGAACCTGATCTTAGCTACCGATCCATTCTCTGCCGATTCACTCATACATACACACAAACGATTTATAGAAACGCTGTCCTGAATTAAAAAATACACTACTGTCCACTAACACAAACTAATAAAAATTGACTGTATTCTGGAACATGATTCAAAGTATTTCTTCCCAACACCTTTTAAAACCTGCATTCGGATTCCGACGAAGAAATAGTCAGGTGCAAGCTTCTCCGCCAGCAAGCTCAGGAATCACGGCACAGGATCAATGCAGACAGAAGGACATTCATTCTTTGTTCTCATCCAACCCTCCTTACTCGCTGCAACTTGCAGCCATAGCCACCATAAAACTGTGCTAATATGGCGAAGTTTCAAAGGGGATTAGGCATGTACGTACCACAGAAGAGAGCTTCTTCAAAGACACTTCAGACCGTCTTGCGAGCCACTAGGGGTCCGCGAACCACACGTTAGGATGTACCCCATTCCGGTCAGATTGCAAAAAAGGAAAGGAGTCAAGACATCTTTATTCGCGGCCTTAATTGCATTTTGTCGTGCCCGAGCGGACGCGTTTTTTAAAACTTTGACGTCATTTCTCTCGATCCCTATTTATGTTCCGCAGATAAAAATCGATATTTCCGTGGTTCCTTTGGGTACCCTATCAAATGGTGCTAAGCATTTTCAGAAATCAAATTTACAAAATGGTCCATTGTGAATTGATTTGATATTACAAGTTTGATTCAAGATTGACGTAGACAGTTTGGATTGATACATTTGGCAGCTAGAGACATTGCAAACCTGTTTCACGCTTGTTGTAACTAGTTTGATATTCCAAGCGTGCATCAAACTTGTCAGGTGCCGACTACTAAGTACGATTCAAACTTGATGCTAGTTTTAGACTTAAGATGTCAAGCTTTTAATAAGCAAACTTACTCCGCTGTTGGACGATAATGCTGTCCTATCGAGTATAATGAAAAGAACCGTAGGGGAACGGGGGTACATTTGAACGATGGGGGTACCTTCGAACAATGGTGGTAATAACTTTTAATCAATAAAACGAAATATCTTTCGTCTAACATTAATAATGCCACACAGCTGTCTGTCATTTTGTTTTTCGCCATTTGTGTGCGTTACATGGCGAAGTATACTGTGTTGGATATAATTTGTGTGTACGAAAGTAGAACGTAATCTCAGAGATTGTAAGCTTTTGGAGAGAAGAGAGCTAGCTGTAACTTGTTCTTCCATGTTAACTTACGAAGTAACTATATTCCTTCAGGTATTAAATTGTCCTTGTTTTCTGATCACCTTTCTTTCTCTCCCACACTGCTAAAACTGTACCTTTAAATTGTGGGTACAAAATGCATTATATTATCTATTAAAGCATTTCAATTAGGCAATGTGTAAGACTTTTACAAAATTTCTACGACTTCAAAGTTTATGCAATCCTAATGGTTATGTAATCCTTATAACACCAATAAAGAAACAAGCAAGCAAGTAAGTTCAAAGTTTATTAACAACTGCGTCGTTTATGTTCTTTGTATGGCTAGTAAAAACTTTACTTTTCATTCTTCTGCTTCCGTAATTGTATTTAGAAGCATTTACTAACAAAATAAATGTTCTTGTAATAAAATTATTGATTTGTTCAAACCTACTCCACTCTTATTTAAATCTACCCCCTAGGGAGGCACATTTGAACGATAGCCTCCCAGCTCCTGTCCTTGGTTTAAGGTGCCAATGAAGTACGTAACTTTCTTCGGCGAGCTGTAAATATTCCCATAGATATGTTACATATCTCTCTGAATAAATCCTCTGAGTGTGACGAAGCAAAATTAAATTTCCCAATACTGTGTTCAAATGTCGCCCCCTGATTTTTCTAACCTAACCTAACCTTTGTTAACTAATTTATTAATAATAGATGTAAGCGTATAAAAATGTTTTTGACTGAAAATAAAGAAAAGTGCAACTTGACACACCGACATTCAAACCGGAGACTTCTACTAACAAGCAGACTTGTTATCTATCGAGTCAACTTGCAAACAATGGTTTGGAAGCTTTGTCTACATAGCACGTTTACTTCACAGCAGTATCACATCAGAACGGTATTATAACTTCCGGAATTATTACTATTATGATCCCGTCGTGGTAGGCCCATTTTAATGTAACTATAAACTTTTTGTCAGTGTTGCCCAATGACCTCTAACTAAAAGTGATATTGGACTGACCTATTACACGAATAACTCAGGAATTTAGACATAAATAAAAAAACAACGCATGAAAGTTAGAAACTGCAAATTCGGTCCTCATTGGATTAGACTGGAAGTGGGCAAACGAGTTTAAATATTTGTTCTACCGTCTGTCTAGTGTCTATCGACACTAAGCAATCACTCCAGTAGACCTACATGCCAGTACCCTTACGTAGAGCTCGATCGTGTTGCCTGTAGTGAAGTCTAATTTTGTAACCAATCGTGGAAGAACCCGTTGCTGGTCTATGAAAATGCAGTAGTGTTTCTCGAAACTTTCGAATAATATTATTAGGAGGCATTTTGTAACATTCTTTAAGAAGTCGCTACAAAATGGTATTAGGGTTTATTTTCATGAAAGCTTGCGTTGCTTGCGATTTGGGTGAAAAGCCAATTGAAACGTGTGTTACAACACGTACTTAAACTACACCACGTGTTACAATTGGATACTGATCATAATCGCCAGCAATGCAAACTTTCATGAAATCCAGCCCTTACTCTTACCATCAGTGAGCAATCTCGAAGGATACGTTAAATCCTGATTGAAAATGACTTAATTCAATACTGATTGTCACTCTTCACATTATTCATTTCAATGTAACCGAATTATGATTCACTTGAGTTGTTGAAAGGATATTTCAGGGCACATTGAATAGAATCAAGTAACACTAATACTTTTGCTTTCTTCTTTAAGATGGAGCGAAGAAAAGTAGTGAACACCACAACGGCAGGTGATAATAATATCTTATTTTTTCCACCATTGTTACAACAGATTCCTGGAATTACGTTTCCACTGTTAAGTGCCACTTTGTGTTTCAACGTGTAGACACCAAATATCCCGAAGGAAAAGACTGGGAGAGAGAGAGTCTGGAAATAAAGGGAAGGCGAGGAAATTCCTTCCTTCTTCCGTTGTTCCTTTCTCGCTATTTTCTGGCAAACAAGAAAGTAAACACGACGACAGTGGTAAAAGGGAAAAAAATAAGTTCAGTGTTGCCAAATGAGTACTTTTGCATACAAGAACTACATTTAAAAATGTTGAAGGTTCTAAGAAGGGAAAAGAATTTTCAAAAATATTTAGTTTCCATCTTTTTAAATTCAAAGGGAAATTAATTTTAGCTCTACATAATGATACTGGAATGATCGACTAATATAGAAAGATAGATGCCAGAGCAAACATTTAACTTCGATGGTGCACTTGAAGTGTAAACTAATATGGGCAAAATTTTCAGTTCTAACTCAGTTTTTAGTTTACACGTGTTATCGCTGTTCGGTCCGTTTTTCATTTAAATAGATTTAGATTTATTTATGTACCTTTAACAAAGATGTGCATCACCAATTACAGAAGTCATATAAAATTTAATATCACAGGATAATAGAAAAATAAATTTAAAGATAGAAATAAGAATACAAAATTATAATTACATTGCATAGATTGGAGGTGAGGTATACGGCTGCTCCATGTTCAGTATTTCGGAATATCTCCCATTTAGAGCTTCGATGCCAGCCAGCTCATTCTTGTCACAACAAAATTTAAATAACGATTCAAAGAAAGAAGACATTAAGGGCTGATTTTCATGAAAGCTTGCGATTTGGGTGAATAGTCAATTGAAACACGTGTTTTAATCCTTATTGTTTGTTTGATGACTTCTGCACGCGCGCACGCGTTTCAATTGGCTAGTCACTCAAATCGCAAGGAACGCAATCTTTCTTGAAAATCAGCCCTAAGCAACGTGTTCCGAACAATATCAGTTTCTCCAAATTATTTTCGAGTTTAAACTTTTAAGTGCCAATTTTAGGGGCGTTTTTTGCCCTATTTGAACAATGAAATAGCGGACTTCCGGATCCATCCAGTTTAATAAAGTGATGCTGAGAAGTCATTGCGTTGACTATGCCACATCCTTCTTGAGCGCCTGGCATATAAGGGCTCTCCAGCCTCGGAGTTTAGTTTATATGGCAGGTTTAGTTTATTTAATTCTCGAAATATTGAAGGAGGCAGAAAGACCGAAGATTTATAAGGAACTGGTATTTAATTCAGAGAATAAAGGTAAACGCCCAGATAGGACAAGGACGTTCCATGGGCATCTGACGGATGTCCTGCCTGGAAAATAGGGACGTCCAAGGGACATCGAGTTGTCATCTTTGGTCCCGAAAACGGGATTTCCACTGGTTGCCTGCAGGACATGTTTAGGACACATATCGGGTATTAATGGGACGCTTATAGGACATTATAAATCCAGGATATATATACCATGAACATCCAAGCAGTGCTGAAGTTAGGCCGTAATGGAGTTCCAGCGTACCTGCCTACAAAAGACGAGCCAGAGCCAAGGATTGGTAGAAGTACTCTCGACAGAGCCAGGAATTAGAGACCTGCACGGGCCGAATTTTTCGGTCCAAGCCCAATCCAGCCCAAATGTATCTAGGCCCAGCCCAGCCCGGGCCCGGAAAGCTTTACAATTTCTTGGCCCGAGCCCGGCCCGATAAGTTTTAAAAAGTTTTGGCTCGAGCACCAATATACAATGGTATAATATATCTGGTATAATAATAATAATGTAATGCATACAAGCCTATGTGAGTGTTTGAACAATGTGATGCGCTTAGATTTGCTAATTATTTTAATTTCATTCTACAGGATTGCCGTTTCAATTTATTTCTAACACAAAGGATCAAAATAATCCTTTCGCTTTGAACAGTAGGATTACTTGTAGTCGCAGGTTTCTTAAATCCAGCAAAGAAGTAGCTAGTCAAAGCATAACTTCTTATTTACGAAACAAATTATCATTAATTTGACCTCACCCGCAAGACCTACATTTGCACGGTATTTAACACCGTATTAGACTGACTTCATCCACCATTTCTTCCTGCGGATCGCTGAAGTGGAGAGAAGAACAAAGAGTGCGGTTTCCTTTAATTTTTATATCAAGACGACACCTCTGACTGTTCACCCCCTGGGATCCAGTGGTTGGTTTGACACGGACCATCAGATGAAGCTTCAATACGCATATTGTCTTTTGTTATTTATTGAGGGAAGGGTATGCAGTCACTCGTGTGACTACCAACTGGGGTCAACGCCCCGGTGAACAACTATTAATCTAAAGCGAAATTGGAGCCTCTAAGCAACACCAACTGTAAATATTGCATTGTTTGTAATAACTTTCATTCCAAGTGGCGTACACAGACTTGAACGTTTGGCTTTACTCAATAATTATTGAACTGCTTTAAAGAAGTGCAATTAATCGGTCCGAGTCCGGCCCGATCGGAAGTGAAAGCATGTTAGGCCCGCCCAAGCCCGGCCCAAAGAAATAGCGGATCTGGCCCGCCCAAGATCTCGAGATCGCTGTCCATTGTATTTCATAGTAATTTGTAAGTACTAGAGATGTATCTTATTAAAATTTTGATAATGCTATTAGATTTTAAGATATTTTTAAAATGTTAAAAAGGTAGGAGAGGGAGTAGCGAGGAGCCTTAAGGAAGTGATTAAGTAGCCCTTACCTGCCTACAAAAGACAAGCCAGGGCCAAGACTGGGTTAAGGACCCCTACCTGACTACAAGGGACGAGCCGAAGCCAGAATACAGCATCTACCTGCCTACAAAAGACTACCTGATGCTTCGGGTTAGGTTGAGTAGCCCCTACCTACCTACAAAAGACGAACCAGGGCCGAGTTTTGGTTTTGAATAGTGTCTAGCTGCCTACAAAAGACGAGCCGACACCAGGATTAAGGATGGGTTGGAGTAGTGTCTACCTGCCTACAGAAAGACGAGCTGACAACAGCGGCGGCTCTCTTATCTAAGTTTGTTCGGTTGTGCAAACTACCCTCTAATATTTCTATTCTTGAAGTGTGTTACAAACCATCTTGCTTCTTATTCTTATCATTCCTTAACTCAATGAACGCTCGCATAACAGAGAGAGAGAGAACGCGCGCCCGCAGCAGTCACAAGCAGCAGCTCGTTTGCTTTCTGTTTCCTTCAGGTTGACAACCGAGAACAATGAGAGTGTAAATAGAACTTCTTGGCTTCTCAGCGGGTGGAGGAGTACAAGAGGGTACAGAGAAGATCGTTGCCTCCATAAGATTCTATATGTTAACAAATTTTTGGCAACCGAAGTGTACTCGATAGCATACGTATACAGATTTCCCCGTGTAAAATTCCCGCACCTTGTCAATGTGGATAGTGTTTCCAATTCCCACTTCAGAAATAATTTCTCGCAACTATTTTTCTTCTCTCGTGGTCAATTGATTCAATGGAAAGACAGTGTTTCTTATATTTAAATTAGGAGTCCTTTAAGTTGGAAAGTCTATGATAAAATATCTGTTATCAAAAGTGCTTTTTAAAATCACCTCTCTGGAATAATGTCCAAAAATAAGAATAATAATTCTTAATTTTTTCACCTTCTTTTATTATTCTGAAGCATGACCTAACTTTGAATTATCCTGCCGGCTATTCTGATTCTCGCAGCCCAATCCAGTGCATGTTCAAGTAGTTCGTTACTCTGATTAAGTAAAAGAAACTCACTTGGGAACGTATGACAAATCTACGATATATATTTTTCAATTTTACACGTTTCCAAAACGAGGAAAAGAAATCATGCCTCTTGGATGGAAAGTTAATCAAAACATACACTCACCGAGCAACCGTAGCTCAGTTCATAGAGTATTAACTTCGCTTTCGGGAGGTCATTGGTCCGACCCAGCACCCGACCGACTGAGGTTTTCCAGGGGTTTTCTGTCACACTAGGCAAATGCCGAGATCGTATCTTAAACCTCGGATCTGGCCGATTACTTCCCGAATCCTGTCCCCTACCCTAGACAGCCCTGAGCTATAGATGCCTAAAGGTAATAAATGGATTCAACAAAATAGCACAACACATGTACCACATGAGTCTACGAAGAATAAGGACAGGTATCACGGGAACTTTACTTTAATACCTCTGCAGCATCTTAAGGCTTCAGTTCATCCCAAAGAGAAAGGAACGGGTTAGATACTGATTATGTTCTAATGGGTATCACAGCATTAGCTTGCATGACTGACGGATACCTCGAAATGACGGACCCCTGAGTTCGATCCCACGTTCAGTCACGGGTTGAAAATAGTTTGGGGACGAACATAACCCTCAGCGATGGACTGCTCTTGCATATAAATCTTCTCATCTGGCGAAAATTGTGAACAATTACAATTGCTAATAGATGATTTGGATCCTCCTCTACAGAAAATATTCCTCAATAGATTAAATATGCTACCGGTATTAAACTTCTGCTTCCACTCA
Organism: Lepisma saccharinum; assembly: GCA_022664845.1. Taxonomy (NCBI): domain Eukaryota; kingdom Metazoa; phylum Arthropoda; class Insecta; order Zygentoma; family Lepismatidae; genus Lepisma; species Lepisma saccharinum. The sequence continues at coordinate 45,641 of JAGDQP010007124.1, forward strand.
TAAGTTTTTCGATAATTTTAAGAATTTTTCTCCAATATTTTCGAAGTTCATATCTTTTTTTTTTAACTTACATTTGTGGATCAGACAGACAGTTAAACAGTTATGACCTAAGTATGACACATGTCTGGAGAATTATATCCCTCAGCGAGGGCTCTTTCAGGAAGAGGGAAGAAGGTCGCGGTCAGGACCATTGTCTAGGTGCTATACCAATATTCTGCTATTGAAACTTAAACAAACCATGGAAACCATCAATCAGTAACTAAGCAGTACTTCTTAAACCTGTTTGTCTCCCCAATGCCGATCCAGAGTTCGTGAACGTAACCACAGAACTACGGAAGCTGGAAATGTTTTATTTCTTGCTTTCTACAAAGTAGATTAATATTCAATCCGTTATTTAACACGTTTCCATCAATGAAGTCCTATCCAAGCTCAACGAGATCAACGAATTCTTTGTTAGTTTCATAATATTATAAATTACAATACTTTTGTGTTGACTAGAGCGTGTTGTTATTGTTGTTCATTATTATTACTATTATTATGCATTATTATGATTATTATTATAACCACCACCAATAATAATAATAATAATAATAATGCAAAAGATGCTGTAATATTTTGTGGACCACCTGAAGTCTAGACCACGAGCCGCCACTGGCTGACACCAGTAATAGTTTTTTGGATAATAGCGCTTACCTGCCTACAAAAGACAAGCCAACGCTACGGAATATTGGGTGATACGACAAGATGCAAAGCAAAAGAACTGATAAAGTAATGTCATAAAAGGAATGACCGATAAAGGTAATCAAAACAATTAAGAATGCAATATAAGTTTAGGTAATAATGGTTTATTAGTGGACAATGTCCAAGAAGCGCATATCAAGCAAGAGAGCCTGATGTTGTTCGGCCCGTAGACCGAGAGAATCTGATTCAGATTGCTCTGTGGCCGTCTTATATACTCTTGGGTATGCCACGTGTATGTCACGTGATATGGGTTCGGAAGTTTTCGATTCGTGACGTCATAATCCCGAAGTTACAACTTCGCATCAAGCTCTCTTTTCTTTAACATATAAATATACTTTTACATTTAAACCATTTTGTGTTTCATATACATTGTATTCAAATTGTGCTCAATTATATAGATTTACGAGTACGAGTAATACTAAAACGCCATTTACTGCTCTGAAAAGTGCTCAACTGTGAAAATTTGTTCTTTCTATTTTCTCTTATCTACATTTTATCTAATTGTTGAGATAACAGTTTGGAAATTATTTCATACAATTTATGGCCTTAGGGTCGACATGGCGGCGAAAATATGAACTGAATGTATTTATTTAATTCAATATGTAAGCCCCGTTACATATGCCCTTCTCTAAGAGTAAATTTTGGGAACTAAGTTTTTCGAAAATTTGCTTTCTTTCTTTAGAAGTCTCCGTTTACAATTATTTATAATATTTTACTAAATCAGTCTCTGTGATATCTCCCTTCTTCTCGTCATCTTGATTTCACTATACACGAGAATAATCATTTCCACTTAGACACTATAGATTATTTTGCACTGAAATATATATGGATATACAATAACTACTTTTTAACACTAATAGATCACTAAAGCGGTCCTTGTAGTTTTCCAGGGAGTTGACAGTGGTGGGGGAGGAGATGATACTCTGCCGCTGAGGAAATTACTGCCGCTGTACTCTGACGCTGGTTGACTGCTGTACAAGACTATCATCCGGGACTGAAAACTGGAACATACTCCATACATGTAGTCTTACTTAGGAAATCTTTGATCCTTGACTTAACCAAAGTTTCCTTATTCCTCCTTTAGACTAAACAGGATCCTCCTCAAACCTCCAATTGGAAAAACTGCTTCTTTGAGTTCCTCTACAGATCTTATGAAAATAGTGCTGTTTTTTTAGGGATACACCATAGACACTACAAGCATCGTCCAAAGTATTTATAATTGATACGTTCGCAGAATATAATGAAGAGGGACCTAGTCTTCTTAAATTGCCAGAGGCACACAACATCACCCGTTGAGATCCTTGCTCCTTGGGTCGGAATATTGCGTTCATACCCTTCGTTGGGTTCCTTTATTTACATTTTATCCCTTGAGATCCTCGCTCGTTGGATCTTAATGTTTCATTTTGGCCGTGCAGGTTTGTCTTGGTTCTCTTTTCTCGGGCTGCTAGAGCTTCTCCTCCATGGATTCTCCCTTTTGAACAGTTCTTCCTCATCTTTTGGCTGAGGATAAGATCTTTGTTTAGTCATCTTCTCTTCTTTCTGAAATTCTCCCCTTTTTTCTAGTCCTTTCTACTAAGTCTTGTGTATTTTGATGATTACCTCAATTCTCGCATTATATTGGGTATTGGGGTATTTCCTTTCATTTTGCATTTCTTTTTTTTTTTTTTTTTTTTTGATTTTTTTTTTTTTTTTTTTTTCAAGTATGTCTGTTCTTCCTTATTGGCACTCTCCATTAGGGATATAGCGTGTTTGAACCCATGTGCTATCTTCATGTGCTTCGAACCCATGTGCTTCAAACTCGCCTTTGTATGTGGAGACTCACGAATGTCGATAGTACTGATGGCTTTTCTTCAGTATACATGTGATTTCTCCGTTGTTACTTTTCAGTATTATTTGATTCTGTTGGTAATTAATTTTAACATTTAGGAAGGAACTGAGAAAGTTGTATCCAAGAATGATGTCATATGAACTGTTTTCTATTACCAACATGTCTACCTTCTGTTGGTCTTCATCAGTTAACTGAATGTAGACACTCATTTGTCCTTTTATTTTGATCTCGTTTCCATCAATGAATTTTAGTTTGGTTCTTTCGGTTTCAATTTTATCTAGTTTGACAGCCGGGTATCTTTCTTTGAATTTTTCCAAAAAATATTTTTTCATGATTGAACAAGTGGCTTCTGAGTCGCATAGTGCTACTGCCGGTATCTCCTTTACTTCTATTTCTATCAGGGGTAGTCTGTGTTCTGATCCCACAGCATTTGCATATTCAAAAACAGTGAATACTCCATGTTCTATTGTATTATTTTTACTGTTTTTTCCTCTTTTAGTCCCGCGTGGGTCCTTTTGTATCGTAGCATTTGGCGGGGTTTGGATTTCATTATTTGCTCCTGAACATGAATTTGCTTGTTTACCATCGCGAGCCCTTCCAAGAATATTGTTTATTATCTTCCGGTTTGGAGCGTGAATGTTTTTATTTTCCCCATTTTTATTCTTGTTTGGATATCCACTTCTTCCGTCAGATCTTTGTTTATTCTGATTCTGGAACTTAAAGTCTTCTTGATTAGTATCTTGGTTAGTCATTTCATCTCCTTTTGTTCCATTCCCTCTTCTGCCTTTAAGATTGTCTTGTTTTTTCTAGAAACTCTAATAATTCTTCAGTGTGGTTGATACTAGTATAAGTTAGTAATCTCTGTTGTTCATAGGGAAGAATATTTAAAGCTTCTTGAAATAATTCTTCGTCTGTAATATCCGGATCCACCCTCGTCATCTTTGTAATAAAGGTGGCAACTTCTTGCTCCAAGTTTATTACGTTACTCCATTCGGGTTTCTCTTGGCAAATTCTTTTCTTTCTCATCTAGACACTCTTCCCATCGGCGTATTTCTGAATGAATTTGTAACAGAAATCTTGATAGCTATTTATCTGCCTTCTCACTAGATGGTACCAACCTTCAGCACTTACTTTCATAGCTCGTCCAAGAATGTATTTATAGTCCTCTTCTGGTGCTCATATGGGTTTAAAGTAATCAGTGAGTTCTTCTAAATATTGTATTGGACTCATTTCTTGGATATTACCCTTCCACTGAGGCACATGATTAAAGTCTTCAATTTTGATTTCACGTGTAGATTTTCCTTTGTTCCCACTGATTGGTAAGGCAATCTTTTTTACTTATTCTTCTATTCTTTCCTTTATTTTCTGCATTATTTTTAATTCTAAATTTTCTAACTGCATATTTTCTCTTTTCTTTCTATCTTCCACCGAGGTTTTTATGTTTACCATATTAGTTTCCATCGTATTTAATTTTTCTTCAAAACTATCCATTTCTACTTCTGTGGCTGCTAATTGATCCTAGTAAAGGTCTAACTTCCTTTCTACATTTCGAAATCAAGAAACACCACGCATCTTGATAAATTATTGTGCTGTAATCAGGTACTTTGAATTTAATTTTTAAGCCCTTTAGGCAATCCAGGCTCAGACCAGATGAATGATAATGGAATGATTGGTGGAATGAAGAAAGTGGGAGGAAACGGGATAACCCCGAGAAACACACGGTGTTTGTTCACCACAAAGCCCGCATGGCACGAGAAGGGTTTGAACCAACAAGCCCAAGCGCCAAAGGTGAGCACTCTAATCATTGAGCCTCTGCGGTCCGCTATATTCAGGTACTGTTTGGACCTTTCCTGATAATGAAAACACAGTTGCTGTAGCTTCGCCGACTTCACGTTGAGTCAATTAGCAAAGTCAATAACGCAGTGGCAGTTTTGATGATGGGATAAGAGCCAGCAGCAAAATGGATTTCAGCAACATTTTGATATAATTCGAAAACTGTTGAGTAGGGATGGCCAAATGAATCCGGATATTTAAAACTAGGATCTTCGGGGTTTCGCATATCTCGTTCAATGGATTCGTCCGATTTCGATCGCAGTTTCAAAGACCCAGATTTCGGATTTCGTTATTCTGATGCATCTGAAACTGCGATGCCGGGATGGCAAATTATGAAAGGCCCTGGCCAATACAGTCTCCATACTTTGCCTACCTCGTCCCGGCCTGAGACAGAAAGAAAGGAGAGAGAGAGAATTGAATTTTATTTATGGCCTTTAGGCATCTAAAGCTCAGACCGGGATAGGGGAAAGGATTTGGGAAGGTGGCGGCCAGGGCCTATGTTGAAGGTGTCATCCCCGGCATTTGTCTGGTGTGACTGAGGAAAAGCCTGGAAAAACGTCAGTCAGAATTGTCGACCGCTGGGATCGAATCCTACGCCAACGCTCTACTACTGAGCTACGGTGGCTCGATGAGAGAGCTCTTTATCTCTATTTTTCCCTTTTCTTCATCTTCCTCCTCTTTCAGAGAGAGAGAGAGGACAGGGAGAGAGAGAAGAGTAAGAGAGAGAGAGAGAGAGAGAGGGATGAGGTAGGCAGAGCATGGGGAAGGTATTGGTCAGGGTCTTTCATAATTTACCATAAATAAAGCCAATTTAATTCATTGTATCTCAAATTCGAAAAATATATCTGATATAGTTATGCAGTTGATTGTTAGTTTTTTTTTTTTTTGTCGAAAGTTAGTTGATATGAACATTTTTTTAACGTCCTTTATTTTTTCTAAAATACATGCTTTATCTCTCAAAAGCAAATTATGTAATCTGGAAAACGAGTTTCGTATTTTTGTTACCTCGCTGCATGCTTAAAAGGGATGGGAGGAGGACAAGTTTTTGTTCTTTCCTTTTAACAGCGCAATGTTTACTGCATAGTGACTGATAACCACGTCACAGAGCAAAGGATACTCACGGTTGGCAATGGAGGAGGGTGGGGTTTGAAGAGACAAGCAGGTGCTGTCGATTATTTGTTTTCCTTTTGTCACTCCAATATATGTGTTAGTAACAGACTATTATAGGACTAGTTTCAATGGCACTTGTGACAATGAAAGAAATATTTTCTTTTGATTATTCTATTAATATGCAGTGTTTATATGTTTTGTATGGTTTGTATTCTGTATGTATTTTGAGCGCACACTCATGCTTTATTAAACGTCATGCATAAACTGTTCAGTTGCTTGAGTGTGACGTAATTCGTGTTGGCTGTCTTTTCGTTAGCAAGCACACTCACGCGAGTTCTGTGGATGGCGCTGCCATCTAGCGGAGTTTCTTGGTTGTTGAGTTCTCGGTCCGATGCATCAGAATTGTTCAGGTAGGGCTGTTGAGAGGAGTAAAATTTTTTGTCTCCTTTTTTCCTTTTTTTTTCTTTCATGTCTTCAAGTAACTGAACTATGGATAAAGACTGAGTAATAATTGAAATTAATTAGAGTTTTGAATTCTAATCTGGGTAAATTAAGCTGCAGCGATTAAGGTTTATTTTGTGTTGTAATTTGTTCATATTATCCATAGTGCGATTACTTGGGAACATTGTGTAGTATGCTCCATTTGGTCAAGTGTATTCATGAACTGATTGGTTATATTGTTCATCGTGGGCCAGATCCATAACGTGTGTTTAGTTAGTTTCTTTTGCAATTCTAAATTAACGGATTCTGTGCATAAGAATGGTGAATATTATTTGAATGTTGAAATCTTGGTGATACGTCTTTATGGAGCATGGATAGGGAAACGAGTAGTGCGTGTTAACGGGAAGCAGCACGTGCTTGCGAAAATACTTGCATTTGTATACTCTCGGTGTAAAGTTTACTTTATTTGTTCCTTGTATTCAGGCAAATGCAATAATAATTGTTTTGAAACATTCCGATTTTTATGAGTATCTTTTCGAACTTAATAATAATAAGAACCTGCCACAAGCGAGACTATTAACTCCTTGATCTGGTATTTGTGTGTCGGTGCACATTTGGCGTATCACACTGCTCTTGCAATTAATATACCGGTATAACTCATCAATTTCTTCTCTCTCTCTCTATGATTCTGTTTTCCCTCTCTCCTCTCGCAATACTCCAAAATGAAGAGTAAAAGAAACTAAAATAAGACATCGTTTGGTAGCCGAAAAGAAAACCCCCAAAATACGTACGAATTGGGAAAGACTACGATGCTGTGCGCATGTCTCAGATGTCCGAATATCCGATAACTCGGATCAGGACATCCGGAACTGGATATTCGCTATTCCGGATATCCGATATCTGGATCCGTTTGGTCATCCCAACTCTCCAATCAACACTAGAATGCTTGTGATTATAGAACAGTGCGTCAAGTTTTGGAGCGGATATATATACTTGGAACCCGGTCATCCGATTTAGGTCTCGTCACCCGGAAGACAAAGTAGAGCATTTGATTATTTCCTTGCGTTTGAGGGGTGACCGAGACCGGAGGTGTTACCCCAAAAGGGCACGAAAATTACGAAACTGGAGCTTATTAAGTTCTCAGACCCTGTCAATCGGGTCAAGTTTTAGATTCGACGTATGTCCGGATCAGACCGGGCCACCAAAACTGACCTGGTTTCAGCTCTGCCATGCTACTTCATATATACGTATAAGCTATTAACTTCTTCAGGATTTCAGAAGAATTAAGTGTTTCAATATTCCGATATTGTTAAGTATATTGATACTTTTCGGTATATCGATATTTCGGTATGGGTGATACCGAATTTTAGGTATTACAAAATACCGATACCGATTTCGGTATATCGATATTTTTGACAGCCCTGCTCTATCGATATACAAAGTTCGGATATAATCTGACTTTTCGACATCTGGATGTTAGCCGTCTACCTTTCCCATGTCGATCCGGAATCCGTAATTTAACCACTTAGCAGAGGGGATACTGCATTTGTAAAGATTTTACTTTTATACTGAAACCCATCCTTTGTGCTATAGAGGAGAAGATCATTCATTGGCTACACATCAGCGCTAGGGATTGCAGATATGTTGGAACTGCCATGGAGCTCATTGTATCGGAAGTAATGTGATGAATGATGACTCAAGCACTTAAATCTTCAGATACCTTGAGATTCAACACTTTATGTCCACGTTCCATCAAAAGTGAATTTGATAATACTTCTTCGTCTTTCCATACCATCAACTCAATTCTAGCGTTACAACAAAATGGTGGATATTGCACTGCATGGTTATGCGTATTCCAATTCGCTGAAAAGAATATGACTACTTTTTATAAATACTGTTCAAACAAGAAAAGAATTTATATTCTTTTTCATCAATTTTTATCGGCTATAATTTAAATTCATGAATTCTCATGATATGAAGCCAAATATATTGATCTGAATAAGAATATTTCTATCTAACGAAGGGGAATTTGTGACAATATGATCTGGCAACCTTGAGAAATGACTAAAAGGAAGGAAAGAACAGAGTTGGTAACAATTTTCTAAGTTAAAAGTGAAAAAGGAAGTAAAGCTCAAGAAGAAGAAAAAAGTAGCTAGAAGACAAGAAACAAAGAAGAGAAAGAAGAAGTGTAGACGAAGGAAAAGAAGAAAAAGAAGTTTGTGAAGGATAAAGGAAAGTTGTTCCAAAAGTTTTATGAGTTATAATATCAAGATGAGTTGCCGCTTATGGAAGGAAGGAAGAACTTTTTTTGTGTGTGTGCGTGTGGTTGAAAGAGTTTGTACTGAAGAAAATTCCCACCCCTTCAGTAAAACAAGTTGGAACAACACAAAATGGTTGCTACTGCAAATTTCAGAGAGAAACTCCCATTTTCTTAATAAATCGAGCAAAACGAAGTTTTAAAAATAAATACTTATAAAAGAAGCCAGTTTTATTAGAGTTTGTGGAAATATGATTCTTGTGTGTGTGACATACGCATGCGCAGTGTGCCAATCTTTGAACACAGACTGATTTTAGTTGATCAAAGGAAAGTTTGGGGACCTCTTTTAACACAGAGAAACAACCTTCAGTCTTATATGTGTACGCGTTTTCTTCTAACTTCAAAAAACTTTATTATTTCGGCGACAGATGGCCTTCCCGTTAGCTGAAACATGACAATACGAACCAATTATAAAGCTTGAATTCATTAAGATCTTTCTTTAAGTAAGAAAATAAGCGATTGAACTCAAGAGGCATCTGCCGGACGGGCAAGAAACTTCTTCGAAGCAAGAGTACGTATTTGTGAATGCAGGCTAATTATCTGCATGTCTATCTGAGGTTATAATTGCATTTTCTTCGTCTGTGAAGCAACCCAAAAGCAGCTAGAGAGAAAAACTGACTTCAGATCTAGGTTCGCAGACATTCATTTTCAACCTGGTGAGGCTACAGACTGTCTTTAAGGCTTTTTTGCATTATATGCACTCATCCTGTATTCACGATACCCAGTAAACAAAAGCAGATGCAGAGAACCTGATTCATAATAGTTTGGCCGGTACATAATATGAGTTCCTGTTTTTCAAATATTACTACGCTAGTGTAGTCAATTGAAATGCACGCATGTTCATATGATAAAATTTAACTTGCATGTAGGAAAATGCACGCATGTAGGAAAATACATGTAACTACTACTCCCACTACTACTAATTAAATACCGTTAATTAATACGTGCAAAAAATAGTATAACGATACAACAATTGTATTGGCGATGTATAGTTAACGAACCACATGGTAGTACAATTTCCTATTAGTTTCACATTAAAAGTGTGTTTATTGTATTATCCTTAAGCGTTTCGGATAACCATAGTGTGTTTTGTAACTATGAGTATATTTCTCATTGTCTCACATGAATGAAATCACGTGTATTGTCAAAAACATGCGTGTGTATCGTCTGTTGTATATCAGCCGTAATGTTTTCTCGTGATTTCATGGAATTGTAGCTCTTTCGGCTGAAATGTAGCCTGAAACTTTTGAGGATAAATGGTGACTGCTATAATTTAGCCTTTTGTGCTGACAAGAAACACTCACCAGGTGTCAGCATGGGCGGATTTTAGAGAGAGATCCTGGGGGGGCAATTACTTTAAAAGCTATCGTTTAGAATGAAACAATTAAAGGTAGTTAAAAGGTACCGTTATGCAGGGCTGGAATGGTAAGATTTTTGGGGGGTACACGCTGCTCAATAAAAATCCGGATTTGGGAACACGTTCCTTTATATTTATGCACTGAGGTGGGTACACGCTGTGATTTATACTATTAGGTGGGTACACGGCGTGTACCCGCGTATACCCTCCATTCCACCCCTGCCGTTATGTTGGAAAAATATGATCTTCATGGCCACAACATGAAGTGAACTATAAAGTTTTAAATACACTAACGGAAGATGAGGTTCCAATTTCAAGAAGGAGTAATGCTAAGTGTCATTTTGTCGTATACGATTAGAGCTATGCCAAAATTGACTTCGTCATTGGGTTTCTTGGAACATTCCAGCACAGACTGATATATCACATGACCCACTTACTATTTTAAATTTTTGAAGCATAGTCAAGATGGTCGCTTTCAAGATGGCGGCCATTGTCGTCATCCCCTCCAGCATGTATTATCTCCTATCCAGTATCCATTAATAGCTATTTGCTTGCAATGTATGTAACAGTTTATAAAAGAGAAGGCGTTTACCGTACTCTGTATGCGATTGACTTTATCTCTACGTTCATCTATCTCAGGGTTCCCTGTCGTTATTTGTTGACGATAGCACCTATAATTTTAGCTGTATCTAGGCACTGTACCTAAATACGACTTTTCATGAAAATCAGGCTCTGATACTTGGCGAGTGTTCCTTGTGAGAGGCATTCGAAGTAGAAAATCCTCAACAGTTCAACGTGTCGTATACAGCCACTGGTCTCATTCCAGGTAAGATGTATGGAAGCCTTCTTCTTTGACACCTGTCAATACGTCGTCCACCTCTTTCTAGTTTTTGTCAATTCATGTTCAAATAATGACTCTTTGGTGTTTCTTCACTGATGGGGAAATATTCACAGACTGGAATCAGGCAGTTCGAAGATGCCGAAGGAGTACTACAATATTTCTGTAAATTATCCAAGAACACAACCTCAGAGGTTTTTCTTTGTTGAGCGAAGAAGGTTGCCAGTACAGTCTTTTCATAAACACATTCCTGTTGTCCGCTGTTCGATAACTCATGTCCAGTTTGTTTGGTATCATGTTCACTGTCATCTGTACTTCTTGTATTAATTGTTTCCACATCTTCATCTGTCACTGAACTTCCGTGACTTATCTTCAACTGTTTTGACACGAAACCTTTGTACTAGATCTGGAACACGTGGTCTCCAGAAGCCTTTTAAGACAGCTTTTTCGTTGAATTTTCTTGTAAATGAACACATTTGATGACATAATATTGGTTTTCTCTCCTCCACATTCATAACAGAGTCCTTCTACGTCAAATCATCCAATTTTAGAAAAATTGGTTGCATCACCATTATATAAAAAATATTGAAGATATAAGAACCAATTTTGAAAAAGAAAAAAATTGTTATGACCTTATTTCTCCCGAGGCGATCATGTTTCCAACATGGCGGATGGCAACTTTACTGCCGTACATAAACCTGAATACCTCAAAAGCAAGATGAGCTAGTGAGCTGAATCAAAAACCGTTGTGTAGCTCCTAAAACATACCTTAAGATGTGGAATCACCGTTCCTAAAAATGAATGTCTTTATTCTAAAAGAAAAAAGGCTGAAAAAATGAGTAACGAATTGTATAAAATTGGAGTTTCAAAACCAATTTTTGGAGGTAAAGGAGTTGAATATAAGACTGGAAATTTTTGTAGTATTTAGACCTACCAACCGAGTGTCTGCATACACAAAATCAGGACACTAAATCACATCTCTTTTTCTTCTAAGAGGGTTCAAACATGGTTTACCAGATGGGTCCTCATGAAAAAAAAAAAACTATACTTGGTGTCAAAGAAGCTTTGTGTATGCCCAACTCACAGGAGAAATTACAACTTTTATTTCGAAGTGGTTTCGTTAGTGCAAGTGGATATTCTTCGCCGCCATACTATGCAATACAAATGTGGTATCTTTTTTTTAAAAAAAATGCCACCATTTTCTTCTGTGAAGCAATTGAATATAAAGCTGCAATCATTTGTAATGTTTAGACCTACCAACAATGAATCTGTATACAAAAAATCGTTGGGTTGAATTACATCTTTTATTCTATGGGAAATCAAAAATGCCGTAATTCGAGCTTCTCAGATGGGACCTCATAAAAAAAACCGTATACCCAACAAACACACTAATCCTTTTGCTGCTGCCTTGTTACTTAGAACACTTAAAATATTCACGAGAGTTCGGTATATTCCTACATCCCCTTGAGGACCTTCTCTCGTATTGACTTCAAGGTGGGAAGAAGAGCGTGCTTTCTCATTTGGTGCTATGTTCCCGATGTATTTGCAACGCGTAGGGATGCAAGTTATATGGGCGTTCGAGGAAACGAAGAGGCAAATCCTACTGACTGTGGGAAACGGAACACATAGTACATTCGAATTTTCATCAGTGGATGGCAACACTTCAGTTTCTTCCTCCTCCTCAGTTCTTTCGTGGAGAAACCTCCGGAATGATTTGAAAATGTCCTACTATATTTATTGTATATAGGCAGAATAGTTTAAAATTATCTAAATATCCAGGATGAGAGCATATTCTGTGGATATTCCTTGAAATATTCCAGGTATATTCTACGAATAGGGTAGACCGGGGCTATTTGAGTATGTAAGAGAAAAGTCAAAATTTCCATAAACCGACGTACTTTAGAGTTGAAATAATTATGCCATAATCTACGTACATTATTATAGTACAACATATTAAAGAATAAAGAACCTGTTATATCATGGAAATTCTGAAAACGAATTTAAAATAAAAATGGCAGAATTCGAGACTAGTATTAATCACAGGGCTATTTGGGTTACTCAGGGGGCTATTTGGGTCTTTCGCTGTATCAACATTGTTTACATTAGCATTCATGTATATTCTTAAATTATACCCTTTTCTATATAATTTAAACAAAACATAACATTAATAAACATTTCCCCTTAACCCTGCTTGTTTGAAAAACACTCGAACCAGCGAACAAACAGCTCTTCATTAACGTAACCACTATCTGGTAAACATGACGAGCCGGTGGTAGATTGTTGACAAATTCTTCTCTCATACGCTGCTGACCTTTAAAAAAAAATGGTGAGATGTATTGTACAACTGCGTTGCAAGTGACTATCACAATGACATTCTCACCTCTTTCGACGCTAGTGAGAGCAACCACCTCTTTTTCCCCTTCTTGGCAATGACCTTGCTTGGGTTGTTGTTACGAGGAAACCCTGTTTCATCCACGTTGTATGTACGCTGTGGTTTTTTGTTGATATTAATCGTCGAAGTAACAGATTTCAAGAGTTAAAAAATCACTCACAACTTCCTTATTAATATCCTCAGCACGAGCTCTTGAAAGTCCCTCAGGCTTTCGTAATGATAAGTTCGGATGTATTTTCATGAAACTTGAAAACCAATCTTCACCAGCAAATCCTTTATGTTTCCAAGGATGCGGAATTTGATTTATATCATAGGTACATATCGATGCACAGCTTTACGAATCGTTTCAGGTCTGTAGCCTAGTCATTTTCCCGCGAGAGTCATAATTCGCAACACGAACTCTTCATCCTGTTCTTCTGTCAGTACTGTGGAGTGTCCTATGGCTTTCGGTTTTGTACTTTGAACTATTTCATCATTATCACCCAAGGTTAGTCTCAACCTTTTGACTTTCCTTCGCAAAGTTTCAAAAGTTACATTGCAGAGTTGTGAAGCTCCACGTAAACTCAAATCACGTTTTGTTACACTTTGGATGGCCTTCTCCATGTCTTCATTATTTCACTTGTTGTATTTGTGTTTTAGTTTGTATGTCCGTATCATCTGAAATGGAAATGACGTGTTTTGTTTTACATACATGCATCATACAGTCTAAACCATAAATACAAAATTAAAATCCATAAATTAAATAAATTCACATAAGTTTACATCTGACTCAAATAGCCCTGTTTCGCAAATGCTTACGTAGGAACGTACTACTTTCACACTAGAGAGAGGAGAGCACCAACAATGGCTTTATAACATGCGGACGTTCTGTTTTACGTGTACGGTAATAATGTTATAAATATATGCATTTACACAGGTTCAGCACCTTGTATCATACAGCCACTATCAGAGCAAAATATGAAGTATTGCAACTCCCCTTGCTCAGAACAATCGCAAATTCACAGCAACTGATAAGAAAGCAGCAGACATTTTTTCTTTTGACCCAAATATTTCCTTGACTCAAATAGCCCCGGTTTACCCTATATGTTAAATGTTTGTCCATTCGGAATATTCTAGGGATATATAATGAAGTTCAAACTTAAAATATCCTTTTCACATTTTCAGGGGCATATGTCACGGACACCCTTATTTGTCACAAATGTTCTGATTTACTGATGATCATTGGTTTCCTTCAACATTAATTATAGATGTTCTGCTTACATGAGCTCTCCCACGTTAAAAGAAAGCAGATGCATGAATCAGATGCACAGGCGGTATTGGTAAGGGGTTGGTAATTTTTCCTCTTTCTGGCTGTCGATTCTAGCGTTCCCAGCCAATAACTCCAAAAATATTTCACATAAGTTTTAACTTCCTCCCTCCGGCGTCCGCCGACATCCAAATTGAAAGTGTGGTTTGCTGACATGTTTGGCAACTCCAGATGTTGGACAACTGCAGTTCCAGAGCTCCAGTGATGGTGATCATCATTAATTTCCAGCTTGACAGCAGGGGGTGTGGTGGTTATTATCTGATAAGCTGATTGGAGTGTAACAGAAGTCACTGGACTATAAGTTTCATTTCTTCTAACACATGACATCATCTGCAATCTGAGAACGCAATGTAACTGTCAATTGTCTGCACTTAGTTGCACTGGCTGAGCAGCGAAGGTAGAAGGCTCCTGCACTGCGTGGGGTGTGTACAAAGTGTGCACTGCGTCAAGAGATGTATCCCGCTCGAACGAACCCTAAATGATTACATTTGTGTCAGACCTCGCATATTATCAGGTGAGTAATATAATTTATGGTGCTCCTCGCAGCGAAACAGAATTCTCTCATACATTAATTCTTCAACACATACGGTGAAAAGGTGTACAGCTGGAGGGGGAGTTTGTGAACAAGCATTTTATGCACTGTGTTACTAACATCACTTTTCGGTTTCGAACGCAGTACTTTAAAGCAAAAAGGAAAAAGAGATTTTTGTTGGTAGGGAAAGCACAAAAAAAAAAGGCGAAAAAGAAGTTGCTCGGTTGGTCTGGACTGGTCTGTTCCCTTATCGATCGTGGATGCCTGGAGTAGAAACCCGATGGAGAGGGGGTACAGAGGGAAGGGGCGATACTCTTTCAGGAGTTGGAGGTACTAGACAAACTACCCCTGGGGCGGTGGGGAATAGGGTAAGTGAGTGAAGCAACTCACCCTCCTCACAAACACACTCAACAAATTCGCTTACTGTTCCTTGCTTGCGGTGATGAGAATATTAGCTAACGTAATAGTAATGGTCTGCTGGTGCTACTGGAATTTAAAGAAGGAAGAAGTGTATTAAAAAAAAAGGAGAGAGAAATGGAATCACTATTTAGCTTGAAACGAAAATAACCTTGGTTATAGAACAAGCTTTTCGCGGGGAGGGAGATCGTTGGGAAACATTTTGTATTGACATGGTGCGGTGAACAGGTTGGTGGCTCACTTTTGGTTTCGCCATAACCTCCAGGGGGTTGTGTTGGCTTCATTGCCCTTTTTTGTCTTTCTCTGTGTTCTTTGTTCTTTTTTTGTTTTGTTTTGTTTTCCGTGGTCAAAAATGACATTTTTTTCTGGTTCACTAGAACTTGAAAAAACAAGGAAGGTTACAAGAACATCACGGTTGATATTAGTGTTCGCTGCGTCGAAAAGTGAAAACAAGAAATGAACTAAATTTCTTCGATTATTGTAATTTCTTGTGGTTGTTCCAGGATTGGGTCTTTTAGCGGACACAGCCCCTAAAAGAAATAGTCTTTTTTCATTTTTCATTCCTTCGGTAAGAGCTTGTTGATAAGCTTGCTCCACGAGGAAGCTCGAGTATATTTTGCGAGTATCAAGCTTGCTGCTCAGTTTCCTCGACTGTATTTCCCCATTGGGCGTCGAGGAAATTTACTCTTTCAAAATGTTGTCCAGCTTGCTGGACGAGCCTACCCGTGAGCAAGTTTGACGAATTTTTTTGCTATTACACTATCGAGTTTTGTTGATCAGCTTCCTCGACGAGCTTGCTAAGGGTAGACTCAAAAACTGATTTCACACGAGTTCAGCAATGACGATTTATTGGCCGCTTTGAATAAGGTGACAATATATATATAATAATTCACAGCCATATTCAATCCACTACTGGATGAGGCCTCTCCCGGAGGGAGGAGGTGGTCTACTGCTCTCACGCTGACCAGACGTGTTGGGAGAGGAGAGCCGAAGCTCTCAACTGAGATCGCTACCTCTTTATTCAGGTAGCTCCCCAATTGGCCTGACGGGAACCGGTAGACCAGCTCGGCTAGGACGTTGCCCATATATATATATATATCAGTGAGAATCGGGATAGTTCCACTTATTCCTTTGTTGCAACAGTATATTTGGCTAGGTACCATTTTCAGTTTGGAGGGATGTAAAGTCAACATTGAGAGGGTATAAGTGAAGTTTTATACGGTTTCTATCGACTTTTCACAGTAAAAATTTTAAAATTGGGCATTGTTGTCGAGACATTGGGGGGTAAACCCCCACTGGGAGAAGTCTGGCGGAATCAGCGGTACCATTTCTTTTTTTTCCCCTACCCCTACGTGAAAGATTACTCTATTCTTAATACTTTTTATCTATACTGATCTTTGAATTTGGAGTTTAGAAATGACAAGTGGTTAAGTCAATCAGATAATTCCTAATGTGACTTTTGAAAACGGAAATAACAAAGAAAGTATTTAGTGAAAAAGTAGAGAATAGAAAATTAGGTTCCCCTGAAAAGGGTACATCTGGCAGCCTTAGTCAGAAATTGTTTTCCAAATGTTTCTTTCTAAATGAGATAATATTTTTTTCCGAATAATATTTATTCTTCAAACCGGATAGAAATTAGCCGGGGATAAATACGTTAATTCGAGGAAACTTTCCGGAAACCAGGGGTGGGCTGGTCACCATAACTTTTAGGGCTCCTCGCTACTCCTTCCCGAACTTTTTAACATTTTTTTCAAAATATTTCAAAATCTAATAGCATTACTAAAATTTTAAGAAGATACATCTCTAATACTTACAAATTACTATGAAATACAAGGGACAGCGATCTCGAGATCTTGTCCATTCATGAGTGATAGGTTGTTAATTAAATAATGACGTCATAATCTTTGACAACAAATCACTCATCAATGGACAAGATCCCGAGATCGCTGTCCCTTGTATTTCATAGTAATTTGTAAGTATTAGAGATGTATCTTCTTAAA
>JAGDQP010007125.1:0-38407 GCA_022664845.1 Lepisma saccharinum
ACTAAAGTTTCTATAATCAATATGTGCAGATGTGCAGAATTATGTAGTTTCAAGCTTTGCTTAAACTGACGTTAAGTTGAAGAAGAATCGGTAACTTCTCTTTTGTTCTTTTCCTTTTATTAATTTGTGATCAGCTGTTATTCTTCTGTTCTTCTTATTGTTAATGGTCGTCATTTATTTCTAAATACTGGAATACTGTTTATCTTCATAATGATGAAATATTTTTGCGAGGTATTCTGCTTCAAATTTTAGTATTACTGCTTTGGTCTACTGGTTGGTAAGAAGATAGATAGATAGATAGATAGATAGATAGATAGATAGATAGATAGAGAGATAGATAGATAGATAATTTGAAGGTATTGGTATCTTTTGGACTTCTACAATTGGTAAAGATGCCTGCAATGGCTATTGTTATTTCTTGCATGAAGCTAGATCTTTCCTTCTACAACTGTTATGAATGTTCGGAAATGATTCAAACCCTCCTCTGAAATAATGAGGTTTGACTGCAAGTGTCATATACACAACAGGAGAGTCTGCTCTGGAGCTGTACCTAAAGTATTACAGGTTGATGTATATTATCATTGTTTTTTGAGCAGATTGCATGTGCAGATTATATTGCATATGGTTAATGTGCATTCGACTAATTTGTGTTGTGGTGTTTTGCTATATGTGTATGGGCTATAGTAAAGAATACAAATTTGTTACTTAATAGTATGTTTGTTTTATTGCAAAACAATTAGTTATTTTCACATGGTCTTATGCAAGATCAATCTTCTGAAGAGTAATCATAGGTATAGTTACGCGTATATTTCAGACAATAAAGTATTTTAGAGAGACCCGAGCAATATGAACCATAATTGCTTCGAGCATACACTAACTGATCACACATGTTCGACAATGTGCCAGTGTGACTCAATTATAAAGCGCTAACCTCTGGTGCTTGGGGTTCTCGGCTCTTGCCTTGTCTGCTTTCTGGTGAGTGGGTTCTCTCGGATTTCTCCCGTTTGCTACCAATTTCTTCATTCCACGAATATCCTTATCATCCATACAGTCTGAACCTGAAGGTCTTAAATAAAATTCAATTCACTTACATGAATGCCAACTTCAAGCTTTACTTTTGGGTGGTTCTTACCTACTCACTTACTCTATGGCTTACGGAACTCGCAAGTTTATCGCCACAGTAACACGTTCGCCAAAGATTCTATCTTCAGCAAGATCAAGCAAGCTTTTATCTCAGACACTTACTTTTCGAATATCGCTTGTAATACCATCTTCCCAACGTCGTCTCGGTCTTCCTAAACGTTCTGTTTTCCTCTGGTTTACCAACCAAGATAGAATACAGTCTTCGTTTCTGCCCTATCCAAGTTATATGAGCTGCCCATCTTAGTCGTCGTAATTCCATTATTCATACAACATCGGGTGACTCGTAAAATTCGTGAAGTTCTTCATTATCTAGTCTTCTCCACCTTCCAGTCATCTCGTCCCGTTTCGGCCCGTATATCTTTCTCAGGTACTTTCCAACAGTCGTATTTTATTATAATCTGTTAGGGTCGTACTTTAACTTTCGCAACCGTAAAGTATTACCGGCAGAATAACCGTTCTATATATTTTAAATTTCAACTTTCTTGATATTAATCAAGAGATTACGAGTTTCTGCGCTGAGTAGAAACATGCGTTTCCTGATGTCATTTGACTTTTTATTTCTTCCGTGACCTCGTTCTTGATTATTATATATGCTCCCAAGTATTAAAATTTGTTTACTTCCTCTATGTTTTCATTCATATATTAGGGAGTGACTCTAGTGCCCTGATATATGGATAGGCATTCGTTGTTTGTTATGAATATTTGTATTACGTATAATAGAAATCCTGACATTTATATGATTACCAAATCACATTCATTTTTCCTCAAACATTCACAAACAACGTACCTTTCTTCATGTTTGGCAATTTGATTTCGTTCTTGCGTTCGTATGATTCCCAATGTCTCTATCTAAGAAATTACTTAGTACTTCTTCCGTTTCCTTGAATCAAATTTCAAATATTTTACGAGAAAAGTAGAAGAGAAAGGTAAATAATTTGTAGTGAAAAGGATATCCTCCACAAAACTAAAAAGTAGTAAGAACTAAGTCAAGTTAGAGCACTTATTTTTATTTGATAAATAAAAATCTCAGGCACTTAAAACAGTAAAAAAAATGAATTACGAAAACAATACATGGCGCTAAAACACGTGTTTTCCCATGATATGCAGTGCGTTTTTGTACATCCTTTAGATTTCAACAGAGAAAAACTCATTTACTGACAGCTCCATTTTTTAGCTCGACTAATTGAAGATTATGAAATGCTATTTCCCTTGACCTTGGAAAAATTACAATCTTATTGCGAGTGGCCTGTTAATAACAAACGTAAAAATAAGCTAAGTAATGGTGTTATTGTAGACAAAACCAAAGCGCCTCCATACAAATTAAAATTATCTTATAACGTATCCAAGAAAAAGCGTTAAAATCATAGACACAAATGCAGGTTACTAAGCGAATGCCAGGGCCTGCCAGTTTCAGAGTCAAAGTCATAGATTTTTTCACCGGTGTCCATGATTATTCCAACGGTGTATGGCTTATCTCTGTCGAACTTGTGGCTACTGAAATCTCGTACGGGTACAAGTGAAGAATACTAAGCGATTGAACAGGACCTGCGAGTTTTAGAGTCACATTCATTCTTTTCCTCACAGTTGCAGAATATGACGAATCCAACGGTGTAGACCATCTCTGTCTGACTTCTAGTTTCTGATATCTAGGAGGGGCCGGAGAATACCAATGGACTATTAATAGAAAGGATCAACCAATTTTAGGGTCAAAGTTGTAGGTTATTAAACGGTTTCAGACCATTATGAATCCAATGGTGTATCTCTGTCACATTCATAGTTTCCTTATCATTTGTGGTCATGACGAATCCAACGGTACCAAAAATGCGTGAAAACCATTGAGCATTGAGATACATCGCTTGCAGTCAAAATGTGTTGGTTTGTTTTAAATATTCTCATAAACACCGAAGACAGGGAAAAGTTCACTTTTTTCAAGATGGCGGCCAAAGGTACCGAAAATAAAAGGAAAACATTGAGGTACATCGCTTTGAGTCGAAATTGGTTGAAATATCCCCATAAACACCGAAGATATAGGGGAAAGCCTATTTTCTCAAGACAGCGGTCAGTGGTACCGAAAATGCATAAAAATATTCAAGTACATGGATCGGAGCCAAATGTGTTGGTTTGGTAGAAATTGTGCAATGAACACGAACGATATCGGGATAAGACTATTTTTCCAAGATGGCGCCCGAAGCTATCGAAAATAAATTTAAACAATTGAGGTACATCGCTTTGAGTCGAAATATTTTGGTTGAAAATTTCCCATAAACGCCGAATATATAGGGGGAAAGTCCACTTTTCAAGATGGCGTGGCTGGCACTGAAATGTATGGAAAACATTCAAGTACATGGATCGGAGTAGAAATATGTTGGTTTGGTAGGAATTCTGCAATAAACATCGATGATATAGGGAAAAGCCTATTTTTTCAAGATGGTGCCCGAAGCTACCAAAAATAAATAAAAACAATTGAGGTACTTTCTTTTGAGTCGAAATATGTTGGTTTGGTAGAAATTTTCCCATAATCGCCGAAGAAGTCCGTTTTTTCAAGTGGTGGCCGGTGATATCGAAAGTACATGAAAACCATTTAAATACATAGAGAAAGAAATATTTTTTTCTGTCAGGGTCCTGGTAAAGTCCCGCTCTGAAGAGCGACCGCTCTGCAACTTCTACTGGCGATCTCCGCATGCACGTGCAACATGCAACTAAACCATCTGACGAGGGTGTGGATGTTACGCTTTTTGTCATTCGGCGACATTTACCGCGAATCAGAATGTGTGAAAGAGAGGAAACAAAGTGAAACAAGAAGATAGAGGAAAGCGAGAAGAATGTTCTGGCAGAGGACAAAAACGAGAATATACATTACTGTATATTCTGTTAAAAATCCCTATATAGATTCGAACTAGATAGTTTACCTGTTAAACCACACATGCAAGAAGGGTGGAGAAACCCAGGTAAAAGTCTGTATTTACTCTATGCACTTATTGCATTTGTTAATCAGTGATTGTATCATGCTAAACGCTCAAATATTCAATCATCGAAAACACTAACACACAGGTTTGATCGAACAACAATATGTTTAAATTGGTCTGAGTTGAAATGTGCAGGTTTGGTCGAGATATTCCCAAAAATACCGAAGATATAGGAAAAACTTGATTTTTCAAGTTGAAGGCCGAAAATAGCTTGAATGCATGGAACCGCTGAAGTACAATTGTGAGGGTAGAAAATATATTGAAATCACTTATGTGCATTGTTCTGAGTCGAAATGCGTTTGTTTGGGCGAAATATGCCTTCTGTGGGAATCTTAGTCGGCAATATTGGATTTAACGTGGCGACTTCTTGATCATTTAATGTGATTCTCGTAACCTAATCGTGATAATTTACCTTTATGCCAAATTTCGCTTGACTAGCTTGGTTATCGTAACCAGACTCTCCAGGGGACTCCGCAACAATGGTACAGATCCACCCCCATATTCCCGGGGAGCTGCGGCACCATAGGGGAAGTTTGCTCCATTTATTGTAACCTACTCTTGGTCATACACCTTCATACAAAGTTTCGTTTCTCTAGCTTCATTGGTGTGGAAAATGCTTTTGGGCGGCCATTTGGATTAAAAATGGCGACTTTTTAATGTTTTCTTATATTGTTGTGAGCTACTTGTGATAGTACACTTTCATACAAAATTCCATTTCTCTAGCTCGAACGGTGTGGAAAATGGTTTTGGGCGGCTATTTTGAATCCAAGATGGCGATTTTATTTAAACTATTGTAATATTTTCCTAAAGTACTTGTGATAATACACCTTTACGCCAAATTTAGTATCTCTAGCTCAACGGTGTTGAGAATATATTTTGTGGTCGATCCACGATAAACTCTTTCCGTGCGCGGGCCGCGCGGTAGCGTCATGGACCACGGTAGACAATAATGAATGTAATTATTATGTCAATCATAAAGTGAAGTGATTGTTTTTTTTTAATTTCTTGGCAACACTGACCCAAACCACTAATCAAGGTGTTTCAGCAGCTCTGATCTATTCTGGCCAAGACCTTTGCAGCGGCACTACAAGCACCTCTCTACACCTTGTGGTTCCTGAGATTCATTTTCTGCACACGAACAGATGGGCGGAAGGACCGACTGACGTTCTTTTTGTATAGCTTCACTTTCAAGAGAACGAGAAACTATTGGGACGAATTTTATGTTATTATTCGGCTTTAATGTCCTTTCTTAAAATGTTCAGCAGTACTTTTTAGATCAGATTTTGATATGTGTTGATCGAGTGAACAGAATAAACTAATTGTGTGCGTGCGCAATCTCGGAAGCGGTTCCTCCTTCCTGCTACCTCTCGCGATACGGAACAGGTTCCAACAGTTCTACCAGCATTAATATTTGACAAATTGGAATTGAGAGGGAGGCATATAAAGAAGTATTCCAAATATCGTTTGTAGTAAACTCCACAACAAGGACGTATGCGCATATACGCCCTTCTTGCAAGTTACTCCTCAGTTGATGCGTACTTTATAAGTCATTAGAATTATTAAACGAAACTACATGTGAAGACCAGGAATGTCTAGTATAAAAGTTAGCTTCTATCGCTCGGAATTGTTTACGCCTTCAAATTTAAGTGAAACTTGCATTGCAGGTTTACAAGCTGAATTAAGCTTTCCATATTGATTTAAGGTGTTAAGTGCATTGAAAAATTAACACTGGAAAATTAAACTGGTACAAATGTGTTTGCTCTTGATTCAAGCGAGCTTAGTATATCGTCTTATTTAAGATGTCTTATTTAATAGTGATCAGTTAGAAGTTCTGTAAAATAGGATGACATCAGTTCCTTAGCAAGCTGCGTGTCGGGAAGTTGTACCAGTGCCTTGGCGAACTACGTACGGAGAATATTAAGGTAAGGGTACACACCAGTTCCTTGGCGAACTACGTGTGCGGATGACACCAATTCCTTAGCGAATTACGTGTGAGGTGGTTGTACCAGTTCCTTGGCGAATTACGTACAGGTTAAGTTAGGACTTATGTGTGAGAGTGCACACCAGTTCCTTGGCGAACTACCTGTGCGGGATAGTACCAGTTCCTTAGCGAACTATGTGCTAGGATGTTCCAGTTTCTTAGCAAACTGTGAACGGTTGAAGGAGAGGAGCTGACCACCCGGGGGAAATGAGTGATGGCTCTTGCTCTGTGCAGGTCCTTTTTAAAGGTGAATGTAGGGGTGGTTCCTCTTGCTTCTCCTACTTGACTCCAGCTCCCTCTGTCTTCCGTTATTTGCTCCATCTGGTGTTAGTTTGAGGAGTTGACCGTCGTCTGCTCCAATGTGTATGTATTATTTGTTTACTTGCATAACCACATGTTTGTTCTATAAACATGTGTGTTACTGTTTATACAATGTCCACGTGTTCGCTATACACGCTGGTCATTACGATATAATAATTGACAGAATATGAATCGGTAAGATTAAGAAGGATGATTTAAAACCTTGGAATGTTAGCTTTGAAAAACTATTTTGCGGTTCAACTAATGATCGAAACGAAAAACTATACGGAATATTCTTTGGTCTTTGACGTAAGTTTGTAATTATAGGTTATTTGTTTTGACTGATAGTTTAACCGCAAAACAGTTTTCATTTTAGTTTAGCAAAACACACCTCACGTGGAATATTATCCATCTTAATCTCACGGACTCAATTATATTATTGTTGTCCTAAATGACTAGGTGAATTCTTAAGTTTGGGACCTACAGTTTTTGATAAAATGGCCTCCACACCACTCCGTTCAGTTGTCTCAATTAGGGTATGAACACGTGACTACACCTACTGAAATATATGCTTCGACTCAGTATTGTGTATAATCATAAGTTCAGAATAATCATAAGTTATAATCAAAATCATAACTTATAATCATAAGTTTATTAGTGTTCAGAATAGCGTTAATTTTGGAAATAACCTTATTAGATGATCGTTTTCCCGTATATATGAACCCGAATTAGATTTCACCAAGAACCGAAGTCGTAACGTAATGAGATGGCTTTTAGCTATATAAACCATTAACATAGGCATCCCATGCTCAGGTCAGGATAGAGTAGGGGAGGAGATATTGGAAGGTAGTCGGCCAGAGCTTAGTTTCACCATTCGGGTACTTACCTAGTCTGACTAAGGAAAACCCCTTGAAAAATATTAGTCAGGATGGGTGGTCGCGGAGATCGTTCCCAGGATGTTCCGACTACTAAGCGAACGCTCTACCAACTACACATGCTGAAACATTTACGATAGGCAAGAAGTTTGTTTCTAAGAGCTTCATCCTTGATTCTAACGCATATGCTTACGAAAAGGACTAGAAAGAATTAACTAAATGCTTACCAATACGAATACTGGAATCGGTTCATATTTATTGTAAATAAACTATTTTAAGCTGTAAGTGAGTTATAGATATTTCAAATTCAAACTCTACAGTATTTACAGAACAATTTTGAATTCTATACACTACAGATGTGCGCCTTATATAGTCAGCTACGCATTTCACAGCAAAATATGATGGCAATTTAAAAGTTAATATGTTGACTATTAAATCACAAAATACATTGGTCCGCGGTGGCTCAGCATTAGCACGCTCAACTTTGGTGCTTGGGATCGTCGGTTTGATTCCGGCTCATGTCGACTTTGTGGTGTACGAATACCGTGTGCGTAGGTTTTCTCGGTGTACTCCCATTTTCTCTAACTTTCTTCATTGCACCAATTCATCCCATCATCATTCATTCATCCTCAGCTGAGTTGCCTAAATGATTTAAATAAAATTCCAATTCACAAAATAACTTGTTCACGTGGTTCTAATGTATTGATGGCATTCCTCGTTTCTTAGGTTGTAGTTCTTATCCAAGAAGTTCCCGTGAACTTTATGGTTACCAAAAATATTCATTTCAACTAAAATCTTAATAAACGTTTTACCTTTCTTCACGTTTGTCAATTTGAGTTGTTTCTTGTGTTTGAATATGATTTCCAAATTCCTCTATGTAAAAAACTACGTATAGCTTAGTATTTCTTCCGTTTCCTTAAAACAAGTTGAATAAAATGTGTCATGTTTTAGAAGAAAAGTAGAATACGAAATTAAGTAATTCGTGGCAACAATGAACGTCCTTCACAGAACTAAAAAGTATCAGAGCTAAGACCAGTTAAACCAATTATTTCTATTTCATACATAAAGATTCCAGGAAAATAAAACAGCAGAAAAACGCTTAAGTCTAAGGAAAGCAATACGTTATTCAAAAGTACTTGTTTCCCCACGCAAAATGTAGTGTTTTTTTTGTACATCTTTCTGATATCAACTAAGGAACGACTTATTTACTAACGACTCCATTTTTTGCTCGAATAATTGAAGTGTACACCATATCATTTTTTTTTTGATCGTGTAAAATTACAAATTTACAAAAAGTCAGAGCAAAATACTTTTTTGAGACATGTTAATATTTCTTGTTAAAAATGCTTTGTCCTGAGAACTATTATTCTTAAGTAGTGTCTGATAAGTATTACACTTGCGTTCTTTCGTTATAGCGAAAACCTATAGCATTACAAATTACTTTACGGGTTTCATTTTCTCATTTAAATAGATTTTCTCACAAAACAATCACAAGTATTGGATATAAATAATCAGGTTGGAGGTCATAGTAAGTATTATATAACTTTATTTAAAGTGTAATTTCTGTTTTCAATATAAATGTACAACTTACTTCTTAGTGCTAGATTATCGGAATCATAATCACCTTACTTGATTTTGTTTACATTTGTGGACTTTACAACATGTTACATATCGTTCATTTGATGTTCTTGATACTCTTCCTGTACCCCAGAAACTTAGTAAGAACAGCCAAACCCATCTCCAGATTTCAACTCAATTACAAGGCGAACACATTGTCATTGAACCACCAAAAAATGCAGTAAGTTTGACTGATCACAACAGCAATAATAATAATTACACTAGTTAACAAGGTTTTTGTAACATGAGAGAAAACACCTGATCTTAAGGGAACGTTTTGCGCTGAATTCGAATATGCATTCAGTTTTTTCTCCGTCACGTACAGTTTTCCCGCGACTGAGGGGGTTTTGGGGAAATTCCCTAAAAAAATTCATTTTTCACATATTTTATACTCCTAGCTGTTGTCCCCTTACGTATAGTAATACAGAAATTATACCAAAGTAAACCTTGATTGATACTTAATAAACCCTCCACGTTTCATAACAATCGCATTATTCCCTCTGGAGAAATAAATATATTTTTATGTATACTGTGTGTACTGTTTATTGCACCACATACTATTGCTTTCAGATCTCTTGAATGTGGGAAAAAACGATTTGCTTTATTACCACAAACAGAGACATGAACATGACTGTTTACAATATTCAACAATACACTTGTATCACTCTCTGTAAAACTAGAAACGTAGACCTTAAGAAATAGTGTATAAAAATTGGAAGAACTTCCAACGTATCTTTGTTAATACGTCCGGCCTATGTATATCCCAATACATATACATACAATCATCCAACTTCTTTCAGGTTTCTTCATTAAATCGCTATAAAATATTCCTATCAATTGTAATAGAATGCAAGAGAAAAACAGACTCATTGTTTTGTTGACAACAATGAACAAATACTGTCTCAATTTTCCCCTCTCCTTTGCCTCCGCCCCTTTCTTTCTTTCTTTCTTTCTCGTGTTCTTGACACGTGGTGAGGAAGTTTTGTACATTTCTATATTGAAGTGTGGTTTATCCACTTTCTAAGTTGTCTTTGCTGCCAAAAGTGATTT
This sequence comes from Lepisma saccharinum, assembly GCA_022664845.1. Classification (NCBI taxonomy): domain Eukaryota; kingdom Metazoa; phylum Arthropoda; class Insecta; order Zygentoma; family Lepismatidae; genus Lepisma; species Lepisma saccharinum. The sequence goes on from JAGDQP010007125.1 coordinate 9,933, forward strand.
CGTGTTTAATCTTAACGGCATTATACCCAGACAAGACCAGAACTGTGGTTTGCGATCAGTACAATGGCGACAAGTGGACTGCGTTCGTGTGTTAACTCACCAAATAGTTTTTGTTATGTGCGTGGGCTGTTTGTAGTTAAGGGGCAATGTAGACCCATTACGCTATCGGTGAAACTAACATATAATTATTTCTGATGTCGTGTTGGAAGCACCCCACATCATTTGTGTGTCGTGCTACTTCACTTTACTTGAATGGGCCTAAGGAAAACGGAGATTCATGAAAATTGCTGTACCAATGGTGTGGAGAGAATCCACCAAGCATGTGGATGATTGTTATTTTTGTCTCACAGTAATTAAGGGACATTCTAAAAGAAGCAAATGCAGAATAAGTTACCCCAACGTTAAATTCACAATTAGACCTGTTCCGCACGAAGATGAGCTTCCCTTTCCTGAGCCACCTACTAACTGGGAAGAGATATGCCCAGAAGAGTCTGATGATGAACCATCGAGATCAACATCTACATCCACGGATCCAACGTTCACCCCTGACAGTGTTCAAAAGCCACATTTCATCCGGCAATGTGAACTTAATGACCTAGTGCATAATTTACACCAGGCAAAAGGAGAGGCGGAAGTTCTGGGATCAAGGCTTCAGCAGTGGAACTTGTTGGCTATTGAAACTAAAATATCAGTATACAGGAAAAGGCATGTGCAATATTCGAAATATTTCTCAATGCAAGATAATGTGTGCGTATGTACGGATATTAATGGCCTGATGAAAGAGCTTGGGATTCCTTACGTTCCAGAAGAGTGGAGGTAATTTATCGATGCTTCAAAGGACAGCCTTAAAGCTGTCCTTTTACATAATGGAAATCAAAAACCTTCTATACCACTTGTGCACTCAAGGACGATTAAGGAATCCTATGACACCATGTCAACTTTGCTAAATCTCATAAATTACAAGGACCATTGTTGGCAAATATGTTGTGATCTCAAGGTTGTTTGTATTTTATTAGGACTGCAGTGCGGTTACACGAAGTACTAATGCTTTTTGTGTTTATGGGATAGCCGAGCTGATGACAAGCACTATGAAGTGAAGGACTGGGAACTTAGAGTGAATTACGTACCTGAAGAATGCAACGTCAAATATGCTCATTTGGTAGATCCTAATAAGATAATACTGTCCCCATTTCATATATAGCTAGGACTTATGAAGAACTTTGTCAAAGCCATGGACACAACTGGTGAAGGTTTCAAATATCTGCGAGATAAGTTTCTTACCCTGAGTGATGCTAAGATTTCAGCGGGAATGTTTGTTGGTCCATAGATTAGGAAACTAATGCTTGATGATAACTTTGACAGCAAGTTAAACAGTGCCGAGCTAGCTACCTGAACAGCATTTAAGTGTGTTGTGCGCAACTTTTTGGGCAATAAGAAAGCGGAGAATTACAGTGAAATCGTACAGGACATGCTACAGAAATACAAAGAGTTGGGTTGTAGGATGTCTTTAAAAATTCACATTTTACACTCCCACCTTAGCTTCTTTCCTGCTAACCTAGGTGCTGTCGGCGACGAACAGGGAGGAAGATTCCACCAAGATATAATTGCAATTGAGAAAAAGTACCAGAGACGATGAGATCCTTCAATGATGGGGGATTATTGGTGGGGGTCTTGTTAGAGAATGATACATTTCTTACAAAAGAAGGAAGTAGTGTATATTTTTGTAACTCAATGGAAGTTTCATACATTCTGGTAGTTTCAATGGCTTATTCATGACATTTCGTATATTTGTATTATTGTTTATTGTAAATTGTCATACATGTAAATTGTATTGTATTCTATTTTATGTCTTTGTTTGTGGTAATAAAGCAAATCGTTTTTTTTTTCCAAATTCAAGAGATCTGAAAACAATATTATGTGATACAACAAACAGTACACACAATATACATAAAAAAAGTTATTTTCTCGAAAGGATAATTCGATTGTTATGAAACTTGGAGGGTTTATTAAGTATCAATCAAGGTTTACTTTGGTATAATTTAAGTGTTATTATACGTAAGGGGACAAGAGTTAGGGGTATAAAATATGTAAAAAGGTATATATTTTCAGGGAATGTCAACAAAATCCCTCTGTCGAGGGAAAACTGTACGTGATGGAGAAAAACTGAATGCATATTCGAATTCAGCGCAAAAAGTTCCTTTAAGATCAGGTGTTTTCTCTCATGTTACAGACAAAAAGTTTAAATTTCTTGACTAGTGTTATTATTAGCTACTTTGAGCGCTACTTTGTTGACATCAAAATATTTCAGGTTAGTTGTTAGTGAATGCAGGACAGCAAATAAAAGTTAGGGAAATAGCTTTTTGTAAAATCTTTTAGATAATAATTTTTGACCACTTGAACTTCTATTTGAAATGTATACTAAGTGAGACTAGGTTCACCCACCCATCCTGACTAAGATTTTTCCAGGGGTTTTCCTTAGTCAGACTAGGTAAATACACGGATGGTGAAACTAAATTCTTACCGACTACCCTCCAACATCTCCTCCTCTACTCTAACCTGACCTGAACATGAGATGCCTATGTTAATGGTATATACGTATAGCTAAAAGCCATCCCATTAAGTTACGACTTCGGTTCTTGGTGCAATCTACTTGGGGTTCATACATACGGGAAAATGATCATCTAATAAGGTGATTTCCAAAATTAACGCGATTCTGATACTAATGACCTTATGGTTATAAGTTATGATTATTCTGAACTTATGATTATACACAATACTGAGTCGAAGCATATATTACTGTAGGTATAGTCACGTGTTCATACCCTAATTGAGTCAACTGAACGGAGTGGTGTGGAGGTCATTTTATCAAAAACTGTAGGTCCCACACTTAAGAATTCACCTAGTCATTTAGGACAACAATAATATAATTGAGTCTGTGAGATTAAGATGGATAATATTATACGTCAGGTGTGTTTTGCTAAACTAAAATGAAAACTGTTTTCCGGTTAAACTATCAGTCAAAACAAATAACGTATAATTACAAAGATACGTCAAAGACCAAAGAATATTCCGTATAGTTTTTGGTTTCGACCATCAGTTGAACCGCAAAATAGTTTTCCAAAGCTAACGTTCCAAGGTTTTAAATTATCCTTCGTAATCTTACCGATTCATATTCTGTCAATTATTATATACTAAGCTCGCTTGAATCAAGAGCAAACACATTTGTACCAGTTTAATTTTCCAGTGTTAATTTTTCAATGCACTTAACATCTTAAATCAATATGGAAACCTTAATTCAGCTTGTAAACCTGCAATGCGAGTTTCACTCAAATTTGAAGGCGTAAACAATTCAGAGCGATAGAAGCTAACTTTTATACTAGACATTCCTGGTCTTCACATGTAGTTTCGTTTAATAATTCTAATGACTTATAAAGTACACATCAACTGAGGAGTAACTTGCAAGAAGGGCGTATATGCGCATACGTCCTTGTTGTGGAGTTTACTACAAACGATATTTGGAATACTTCTTTATATGCCTCCCTCTCAATTCCAATTTGTCAAATATTAATGCTGGTAGAACTGTTGGAACCTGTTCCGTATCGCGAGAGGTAGCAGGAAGGAGGAACCGCTTCCGAGATTGCGCAAGCACACAATTAGTTTATTCTGTTCACTTGATCAACACATATCAAAATCTGATCTAAAAGTACTGCTGAACATTTTAAGAAAGGATATTAAAGCCGAATAATCACATAAAATTCGTCCCAATAGTTTCTCGTTCTCTTGAAAGTGAAGCTATACAAAAAAGAACGTCAGTCGGTCCGTCCGCCCATCTGTTCGTGTGCAGAAAATGAATCTCAGGAACCACAAGGTGTAGAGAGGTGCTTGTAGTGCCGCTGCAAAGGTCTTGGCCAGAATAGATCAGAGCTGCTGAAACACCTTGATTAGTGGTTTGGGTCAGTGTTGCCAACAAATTAAAAAAACAATCACTTCACTTTATGATTGACATAATAATTACATTCATTATTGTCTACAGTGGTCCATGACGCTACCGCGCGTCCCGCGCACGGAAAGAGTTTATCGTGGATGGACCACAAAATATATTCTCAACACCGTTGAGCTAGAGATACGAAATTTGGCGTAAAGGTGTATTATCACGAGTAGTTTAGGTAAATATTACAATAGTTCAAAAAATTCGCCATCTTGGATTCAGAATGGCCGCCCAAAACCATTTTCGACACCGTTCGAGCTAGAGAAATGAAATTTTGTATGAAAGTGTACTATCACAAGTAGCTCACGATAATATAAGAAAACGTTAAAAAGTCACCATTTTTAATCCAAATGGCCGCCCAAAAGCATTTTCCACACCACTGAAGCTAGAGAAACGAAACTTTGTATGAAGGTGTATGACCAAGAGTAGGTTACAATAAACGGAGCAAAGCTCCCCTATTTTTGCCGCAGCCCCCGGGGGTATGGGGGTGGATCTGTACCATTGTTGCGGAGTCTCCTGGAGAGTCTGGTTACGATAACCAAGCTAGTCAAGCGAAATTTGGCCTAAAGGCAAATTATCAAGATTAGGTTACGAGAAACACATTAAATGATCAAAACGTCGCCATGTTAATTTCAATATTCCCGACTAAGATTCATACAGAAGATATATTTCGCCCAAACAAACGTATTTCGACTCAGAACAATGGCGCATTATTGATTTCAATATATTTTCTACCCGCACGATTGTACTGCACCGGTTCCATGTATTCAAGCTATTTTCGGCCTTCAGTACTTGAAAAATGAAATTTTTCCTATATCTTCGGTATTTTTGGGAATATCTCGACCAAATCTGCACATTTCAACTCAGACCAATTTAAACATATTATTGTTCGATGAAACCTGTGTGTTCGATGTGTGAGTGTGTTAGTGTTTTCAATGATTGAATATTTGAGCGTTTTGCATGATACAATCACTGATTAACAAATGCAATAAGTGTGTAGAGTAAATACAGACTTTTACCTGGGTTTCTCCACCCTTCTTGCATGTGTGATTTACCAGGTAAACTATCTAGTTCGAACCGATATATGGATTTTTACAGAATATACAGTAATGCATATTCTCGTTTTTGTCCTCTGCCAGAACATTCTTCTCGCGTTTCTCTATCATCTTGTTTCACCTTGTTTCGTCTCTTTCACACATTCTGATTCGAGGTAAATGTCGCCGAATGACAAAATCGTAACATCCACACCCGCGTCAAATGGTTTAGTTGCATGTTGCATATGCATGCCGTGATCGCCAGTAGAAGTTGGAGAGCGGTCGCTCTTCAGAGCGGGACTTTCCGGGGGCCATGACAGAAAAAATATTTCTTTTTCTATGTATTTAAATGATTTTCATGTACTTTCGGTATCACCGGCCACCATCTTGAAAAAACGGACTCTTTCCTATATCTTCGGCGTTTATAGGAAAATTTCTACCAAACCAACATATTTCGACTCAAAACAATGTACCTCAATTGTTTTTATTTATTTTTGGTACCTTCGGGCGCCATCTTGATAACTGTAAGTAGTGGTGATAGTGGTGGTGATAAGCAGTGTTGTTGGTGGTGGTGGTAAACAGTAGTGTTGATAAGGCTTCGCCTTGTTTCAATCCGTTGCGAATCTTGAAACTTTCTGACATATTATTACCTATCCGTGCTCTGCTTATGGGACGCTGGGACACATCTTCACTAGTTAACCACTTTTCTCGGAATTCCAAATGGTATAAAGATACTATTTAACTTTCCTCTTATGATAGAGTCATATGCATTTTTTAAATGGTTGAATAGCTGGTGAACTGTTCTATTGTATTCACATTTCTTCTCCAAATTTTGTATCGAGGCTAACATCTGGTCCAACGTGAATCTATTTCTTCTAAATCCACATTGGCGATCTCCAATTATTTTATCTACGTATACACTTAGGTGTGTTAACAGAATATTACTTTATACTTTGTAACAGGTTGGAAGTGACGAGATTCCGCGGTAATTATTACAGTCTGATTTATAGCATTTTTTTTTGTAAATCGGAATCATTATTGAGGCTATGCATTTTTTTGAAAGCTCCTCGTTTCTCCATATAGCACTTATCAATTTATGTAGTTCCTTGATTAGTGCCATTGTTCTTGCTTTAATTAATTCTGCTGGAATATTGTCTGTTCCTGGTAATTTGAAATTTTTCAATTTAATTACCGACATTTCGATCTCGATTTCGCTAGATTCGGGAATCAACGGTTCTGCGATATGGATTTCAAATTCCTCTGTTTGTTGCCCCTTGTGTACATTAACAAGTTCCTCGAAATAACTTTTCCACACATCGACTATTTTAGTCGGATCCGCCTGAAAATCTCCACGTTCATTTCTAATCATTCCTAACCTCGGCTGGTAACCTTTTTTTAACGAGTTCACACCTTTGTATAGATCTCGTATGTTATTTGTCTTGCCGTTTCCTCTATCTCCTGAAGTTTCTGCATCATATATTCTAGCTTTTTGCTTCTGAACCTGCGAGTGACATTTCGTTTCGATTTATTGTAATGGTTGGTATTTGCTTCGCTTTTATTATTTTGTCATCGCTGCCTTGCTTGTTTTCGTTCCTCATGAAGCTTAAGACATTCATCAAGCCATGGGTTGTTTTTCTGCTGTTTCTTCTCACCTACATGTTCCTTCGCTGCGCTCTTAATTATTTCACCAATTGCCTCCCACATCAATTTCATTATTATTACTCGAGTCGGCTAAGACTCGACTTGATAATCTGCTTTTACGCTCGGATTATTTAATCGTTTAACTTCGTATTTCAGTTGTTTTGTTCCATTGCTTTCTCTGTTCACGGAGCATAACTTTTCCCTTTCTTTTCTGATCGCTAATTGATGGTCGGTGTCACCTTCCGCTCCTCTGCAAGACCTAACTTCTGTTATGTTGTGTGTCTTCGTCTATCTACTAATACGTGATCGATCTGGTTGAGAGTTGTGCCGTCCGGAGATACCCATGTGTATTTGTATATGTCTTTGTGTTCAAAGTACGTGTTCTTTACCAATATTTTTTTTTTCGAAATCGCGAAATTTATCAGTCTTTCTCCATTGTTAGTCTTTTCGTGAAGGTTGTACTTGCCTATAGTAGGTCTATATTTTTCCTCCCTCCCTACGATTGCAATGAAATCACCCAACACAGTTTTTGAATTATACTTCGGTAATCGATCAAACTGCCTTTCTAGCTCATCGTAGAATATATCTTTGTCGTTATCATTAGCCACGTCGGTCGGAGCATAAACGTTTATTAAAACCGTGTTGCCCCATCGAGTACGTATCGTAACGTACGATAGTCTTTCGTTTACGATCTCTATATTCTCAACTGTCTGAAGGATACTGTTTTTAATTATGAATCCTGTTCCGAAATCGTGAGAATGTGTTCCCCCGCAGTGTGTACTTACCTTGTCGGATGCTATCTTGACCCTGTCACCTAACTTCTTGTATTGCTAATATGTCTATCTCGTACTTTACGGTCTCGCGTACTGCCAGCTGAAGAGCGCCCGTTTGGTATAACGTTCGTACGTTCCACGTTCCTATTCTAGGGTCTTTCTCAATCCTGTTCTTGGAGCCCCCTGAAGGAATAGCAAGTGGTTCATAATAATAATAAGAAGAAGAAGGAGGAGGAGGAGGAGGAAAGGAAAAGCAAGAAAATTTATCTCAATTTTCCAACAAGCGTTTACAGGATAATAGTGTTATTTGGATGATGAACTATAAAATAAATTACACGTTAATGAATGCAGGGCTGTACAAGGAGACTCATCGAGTATAAACAAAAAGAGCGAAAGGTGGGAAAACAATAGTTAATGTGGAAACTCATTTGTAATAGGATTTGACACAACGTAGTCTTTGCAGTTGACACCATCGTAATTAGGTATAATTATTATATGAACAAAATACAGTGTGAATATAGTTATAAAAGTAACAAAAATGTTTTGCCACCATGTGTTTTTACCGATCAGGTATGGTGGGTATGGAGAATCTTCCCGGATAGGCCAAATTCAATATTGCTTCCTTACAGTTAGAGGAATCTACAAAGGCTAGGGAAAGTTAACCTAGAACAAAAATATTAATTTGAAGGAATGAACCTTCACCATTACTATCCTGACGTTGATGATGAATGACATCGGCAAGACTTGGAGATATACAAAGTACGACATTTTTTATGTCTGTCTCTACTGTGAGCTTGTAGAGCTGACTACACGTTAAACCATACCAAGAAACAGTGAAAATTGTTGTATGAGTAAAATGTTCTGAAGGTAAACTAATTCCCCATTCCAATCTTCGGGTGGGAACTGCTTCAGTGGGTTCCTAGAGCAGAATAAGGAAGAACCGTAGAACAAACTTTATACAAGTAGATCGCTCTTCAGACAGTGGTAGGTACTATTGAGAAGTACGGAATGGCCATACTAGCGATAGAAGAAGTCCGGTAGGAGGGCCAAGATATCATTCGACAGGGTTTATACACATTTCACTACGGGGGAATTCATCCACACCATTTTGGAAGAGGATTCCCCACTAAGAGCAGTACCCTTTCGGCAGTTCTTAATATAGCGTTTATTATCGAAATACTATCTTATTGCGTACTGGACGGTGCAACACGGTTTTGCTAAATGAGCATGCTGTAACCGAGGAAGCTGATGCTAACGACAAAGGTCCCGTGTGTAGTTTCATGAAAAAATATTGTGAGTGGTATAATTCTATTCAGATGACCATTTAGAAAATTGATTACAATCATTGCAGTTCCCTGACAGAGTAGGCAAAGGGAGGGGAAGATCTGTATCCACACGAAAATAAAATTTCATGTTACGCAGGATAAATGTGTGGCATTAATATTGTTTCATTTTGTTCAGTTTCAAATGAAACATCATCATAAAGATGCTTTAATTGAAAAGTCAAACTTTAATTATTTGGGGATAACATTTCACTAAAAATAAGAATATTAAATGTTTTAGAGGTATAGACGTTTTTGCGTGCATACTTTAGCGATTCTAATTTTTGGCCTACATTTTGACGGAAGTGCTTAAAATTTAAAGTGCGAGTCAACTAAGCGATATATAACAGCATTTTGTTTAAATTTATGAGGGTAAAGGAAAATAATTAAGTCCTGAAAAACAAAATATGACTTACCGTCTGGAATTTCATGAAGAAATATGGCGACTGTACATTCGGAAACTTAAATCTGAAAAACGGCGACGGCAGGGCAGTTGAAAGGGAAGGGAAAATTACTAAAAAAATTAAGACACAAAATACCTAGTTACTCTGGATAAATGTGTTAAAATTAGAAAACTCCTGAACGTTCTCGTAATAAAAAGAAACAAGAACAGCAGGGGATATATCAATGAGAAAAATGTTAACGAAAAACAAGACTGTTTGTGTTTTAGATATTGATGCAGAAGAATTCCGAAGAATAATGATAATTGAAGAAGGAATATGTGAAGATATTGTTCTTGCCCTCCTCCTTTGCGAGAGTACTTTATGCCGATATGATGCACTCGATATTAAAAGTAGTAGAACATTTTACGCGTGCAACCCACAGCGTAATTGAAGAAATCCAGACCCAAATAACCAGCTATTTTCATTGAGAATTTTCACTTGTCCCCTTCTGTGACAACAATGGCATCTTAATATAAGGCCTGGGACGCTTGTTTCACGGACAAAGGGAAGTATATGACGTGTTGGTCTCAACATACTTTAAAAACTGTAGGTAATTCCCTTTTGTATAACATACGCTTCGTATCTTCTACGTTGTAAAAACTTTTCACAAGCTTATCTGATAATGGTCGAGCAACCTAAAGGAAATTATTATTTGTTCACTGATAAGATTCAAATATCATTTAGTTTTCATGGATTTTATGATTAAACGGGGGCGAAAGTGGGATGCGAAACCATTTCGTTCAATTAGTAGTCCAGATACTTCCGGACTGGACCAAGTTTGCACTTACAAGTAAGCACCTGAACAAAACACTACAGAGCATTAGAAATAAGTTGATCGAACTCTGGAAACATAAACGAAGTCACTCCCATGATCTACACCACGTTTCAATCACTTTTCGATTTACTAATTAGGGTTCGGAATCACCATTGATTGAGAATATTTCCCATTTTGGCAAAATTATGCTATAAAGATGGCGGCAGCAAAAGATTGACTTACAATGGATGTGCGGTGTGATAAGAAGCCGATTTATCTTTCTGTGCATATTCCAAAGGAACTAAAAACTGAAAAGTTCCAATAACGTAAAATGAATTTCTCGCTGTTTTGACAAAATTGCTGCCGGTAATTGCAAATACTGACACCTATGTGAAACTTTATATAATAGAGACTTTTCTCAAAAGTTTTAACATTAAAAGACTTTCCATTAATCGTGCCGGCCGGGTGGCCGAGCGGTCTGTGATTTACGCCATCGGCTCGAAAGTCCCGGGTTCGAGTTCCGGCAGGGGCATGAGTGTGGATTTTAGCAGCTAAAGGCGAATCGTGACGGGCCGAAGTCCAACGTTTGTAGACTGGTCCATATAAAAATAAAGTTTACCAAAGTTTTTATCATCAATCGTCAAATTTTAGTTCTACAAAGTTGTTCCACAACAATAAATAAAATGAATTATTTAATCACAATAACAACAACAATATCAATAATTTTATTATCTATTTCGTACAATTTTGCATAATACACACAAAATGTTTCTGCTGACTCTATAATACATATTTTTCATAGTGCCTTCTCTCTGAATGCATTATTTGCTAATGACCATTGTCGTCCAATTTCAAGGAAAGTCTTGGAGTTGTCGTTGGTGAAAAAGTATGGAGCTTCTTCAGTTGGACATTTTAAATTAGGGAACGGAATTTTGAAGGTCATGGGCTTTTGACCATTAGGTGATAGCATACTATTCCACAAGAGATTGGACGCTAGATAATGGAAAAATAATATATGAATAAACATAAACAAATTCTACAAGATTATGAATTGAAATACGTAACAAACTGTATATTTGTAAATTATGTTGAATTACGTTCATGAAGTTATTTTATTGATTGAATTTGATTGCGTTCATGCAAGCAACAATGTGAACATGAAACATGAGTTACACTTTATGTTAATACATCGAACTCACCGGCCACTTTCTTATGTGAGTAAATTTAGTACGCACAACCTCGTCTGGAATAATTTATTACAGTATTATTTCAGTATATACTTTCATATTTTTAATAACACTGGCGTACGAGCCTGCTCTTTACTCTGACGTATTGAATCATTCTGTACAAGTTTAAGAGATATTTTGGATTAATAAGAATAATATTTGTACTAAAATAAAGTATATATATGATTTTCGTATACAAGTATGGCTAATCAAACGTGGTTTTTAAAGTGCATCAATGAAAAGAATGTAAAACAAACTTCATATGTTATTGGCTTTAGTTCAGCATTTAAAAATGTGGCGGCTTATGTGCGTCATTGAAAGCGAAGAAAGGAAGCTGTAAGTAGTTGTTCCAAGTACAATCCTGTAAAATGGATTAAATATAGTACACATTTGGTTTATGAGAATTTTAGGACCAAATGGTATAGCAAAGTCAGACATGAGAGGCTCAACAAGTGGAGCTTACCAGATTCCATGTAACCTGGACGATATACTTAAAAATGCTATCGAAAAATTACAAAAACAAAATATTCCAGAGCATATTGAGTATTCACAGTAGGCGATTCTCATTGTTATTTTTCCTAATAAATCAGGTGCTTTGAGAATTTGTGCAGAATATATAGTAACAGTAAATAAATATGATGATAAAATGTTTTATCCATTATTCGTCATGGATCATATTTTACATAAGTTACAGGACGCTGATACTTTTGTGTAATATTAGATTTACATCAAGCTCACCAGCAATTGCCTGTGGCAGAGAAATCGTAAAAGCTTTTATCAATTATTATGCCTTGGGGACTTTATTAGGTTAAGAGGCTTCCTTTTAACCTATCATCATCTCCATTCATTTTCCAACAATACAAGGATGGCGTTTTAAGAGAATTTAAGTTTGCCCAGACTTACTTAGATGATGTAATAATAGGGGTCATGGAATTCAAGAATGTCTAGATAGTATCAGAATAATTTTGCAAAGGTTTAAACAAATAAACATTAAAGTTAATTAATTTAAATGTCAGTTCTTTGGAAAAGAAGCTGAATATCTTGGACATTCTATTTCAGCAGACGGTTACATTCCACTACAAAAACATAAGGATACTATACAAAAATGTACACGTTCTGAGAATGTTACTCAATTAAGATCTTTTCCCGGCATGGTAAACTATTTTCAAAAGAACATTCCAAATATCGCAACTCATTCTCATCTTTAACATGAATTGTTACAAAAGAATAGCAAGTGGAATTAAATAGAAAGTCATCAAGAACAATTTGAACAAATTAAATCTATGGTTAATCAAAGCGTACGGAATCAGGTTTTTAATCCAAAGGAGGAAGTGTTTAAAAACCGATGCTAGCCCATACGGACTGGGTGTCCAGTTATGTAACAAGAACGGAGATCGGTCAGTTACACACAGTGGCGTATGCTTCAGCTAACTTTGTTGAATGCTGGGTGCAATTACTCACATTTGGAAACAGAAGCTTTAAGTTTGGTATTTGGGAAAAAGAAGTTTCATCATTTTTTGTATGGGAGAACTTTCAGAGTTCTTACTGATTCCTTGCCAGTGAAATTGATTTTTGGTGAAGAATAATCAATACCGTCGTCAATACATCCCAGACTAATCAGATGGGCCTTATTTTTATCTGGATATAGTTACCACATCATTTATAATAAACAAATTATGGCGGCAGATTTTTATTGAGGTTGCCTACTGATAAAATTTCTGGGGATGATGTTATTTCTCAAAATTATGTCCAATCCATAAACGTTCAATTATTCGTTGTGAGATCTATTCCCGGTGAAATTCAACAGAACAATACACTAAAAAATTTTCATAATTGAACAAGAGATGGTTTACCAAAGAACTGGCAAACTTCAACGATGTAAATATATTTTGCAAACCAACCAATATTCCTTTGGACAACCAGTGTTTATTCATGAATCAACAGTTAATAATTCCTCCAGCGTTTCGAAATGAAATATTAGTCTATACATAAAAGTTATTTGGGTTTGGCTAAAGCAAAGGCGACAATGAGGCAATATTATTGGTGGCCAAACATGGAGGAAGAGTTGGAAGCATTGGTCAATGGCTGTGAAAGTTGCGCCGCTCATCAAAAGGGTAGATCGCATCAATATTATGAACCATGGAATAAAGTTAATACACCATTCTCTAGAATACATATAGGTTTCTTTGATTTTGGTGGTAAGAAATTCTTACTAATGATCGATAGTTATTCCCGGTGGTTGCTAGTTGAAATTGTGCATGGAACTACAGCGAACGAAACTATACACAATTTACAAAATATGTTGAACTACATAGGTTATCCACGAATATTAGTTTCTGACAATGGTCCCCCTTTTACGTCAGCGGAATTTATATCATGGTGTAACCAATGTAATATAAAAGTTATAAAATCACCTCCATATCACCCGGAAAGTAATGGGTTATCAAGAAGAGCAGTATAGAAAATGAAAATGCGATGAAAAAAACAGATAACATCTAGTTTTATAAACTGGAAGGATAAAATGAAAGTAATTGAACGAGATATATTCATTTTGCGGGAACGGATGTTTTGCAAGGAAAATCGCCAGCGCAAATGATATATAGGTATAATTCAAAATGACTTCAGCAAATGGCGTGCTATAGTCAAAAGTGAAAGTGATAAGCTGAATGATCATTGTTCTGGTACAAAGAAAAGCAATTTGCAAGCTGGATCTTAGGTGTACATAAGGAATTCGCCAAATCGATTCCCAAAATGTGTGAAGGCACAAGTATTAAAGCAAGTGGCTTCCAATGTATGGAAAGTTCGTATTGACGGACGATTAAGAGTGGTTCATTTTAATCAAATTGGAAAACATTCACCTGTAGATCGGTTTGTGTCAGATAAAAATAATTTGGAACGGTGGAATGTATCAAGGCCTGAGAAAGAGGAGTCAGATGTTGGTTTACGTAGATCAAAGAGGGCAAGACTTCCAAGAAGGCATTTTGAATGTAAAGGATATTAATTATGCCAGGATGTTGTCAGTGGAAAACATTGGTGTAATTGATTATATTAATATAGTTTGATGATTTACAATTATGAATTAACTTGGCTCAATAATGAATTTTCGTTACATTTTTTGTCTTAAACATGTAATATTATGTTATAATTACGTTCAACCGAAGATTCTTTATGATGGTTGTGATAATGTTAATAATGTTTTGTGACTATGTGGTTACAATGACTTTGGTATATTTTTCCAGCTAGAAGATTTTTCAATAATGGTAAGATTGTCTGAGAATGATAAGTAGTTAACTGTTAAGCACATGCTTAAGGCACTAACGGTCACATTAGATGTAGCTGCTAATTTTATACCTTTTCTATATTTACGATTTGGATGATTAGTATGTTTAATGATGAAAAAATTCTTTCAGAGAGGAGACGTGACTTATTAAGTGAAGATTGAACCATATAAACAAGATATTTTTAAAGCACAAATTACGTGCACTGTTTCAAGCAAAAAGACCAATATCTCTGTTTCCGGAAGTAAGATTTTATGCTTTCAGCTTTCCTTTTTACTTCTTCATGGTATCTCTTTACGTTATGTTGAATTTAATGTCGACTTTAATATTATTGAGTTACTTCTTACGATTGAGAGTACAAATACTTATGATTAAGTAAGATACACACTTACTACGAGCTATTATATTGAAGGTAAATGTATATTTGTAAATCATGTTGAATTACGTTAATAAGCTATTTTATTGATTGAATTTGATTGCGTTCATGCTAGCAACAATGTTAACATGAAATATGGTTGGATCATAAATAAAGTTGAATTTCTTACTTATTAGAATGACTGTATTATCCAATGAGTTTCATTGATTGTTAGTCTTGGGTATGTTGCGTAATTTATGCAAAGCTATCTAATGAAGGATTTCAGCAATATGTATACTTTGTCCATTTTTGTTCATGAGTTACTTTTTGTGTTAATACATCGAACTAAAGAAACGAACTCACCGGCCACTTTCTTATGCGAGTAAATTTAGTACGCCCTACCTCGTCTGAAATAATTCATTACAGTATTATTTCGGTATGTACTTTCATATTAAAATAATAACACAAATAACCAAGAGTGGTTAAATCCTGCGACGTGAATTGACGTAATGAAATTGCATTTCCGCGATGCGATATGTATAACAGACTCTATATGCTTTTTGGTAGCTTTGTCACATTCACCGACTTAATTTCTTCTTTATAGGACTGTTAACCACATCCTGTCTATGCCAGGTTCGAACTTGCGTTCGCATAATTCGATTGCCAGATCACAAGAGTTATACAGATTCATGTATTTTAATCAATGTAAATTTACTTTGAGGATGTTGAAATATAATTTAATCCTCTTGCATCAGTATTGCTGCAGGTGTAAAGGATTTCTATAGATTACAAAACTGTATTTCTTCATAAGTATTCCAGCGAACACAATAGCAGAACGAACTTGGATTATTCAGTGATTTGGTTCATATCTCTGAAAGTCGGAAGTAACCTAATGGTGACAAACAAGGGATTTCTAACAGCTTGCATAAAAACCTTCTATGGTATTATGATTAACGTATTTGGTGTTTCATCAATTCATTGGTTTTTTTATTGAAGTAATTTTGTACAAGTTCTACGATTGCTTATGATGGGCTAGTGAATGACTTTATCAAAGAGATTATGGTGCAGATTTAAGATTTTATATTCTTGTCTTCGAGCGACGTTCCTTGGAAATCTAGTATGTCCTCGAAAGTGAAAATAAGTAAGAAGTTCAGAGAGTGTATTTTAAGTGAAAAACTGTGTAACAAAATTGAATTGGAGTGTATATGAAGTGAATACAAAGATGTTTATCTAAACATAACACTTTATAAAGTGATAATAATAATAATAATTTATTCAAATTACATTATGACACTTGTTTTCATAATATATATACTTTACACAGTGTATATACTGTATGTTTTCAAGACATAGTAAATCTTATTACTTTAAATCTTTTTATAAACAATCGAATGTTATATTTTATTACTTACTTATTCATATTACTGTATTGAAGGGAACAATACGACCTGCATTATGGTACGTGCTACATTGTTGTTTAAAAATAATTATTATTCTATGTAATTTTTTACAAACCTTTATATTTTATACTACCACAAATGATGATTTGATAGAACAAAATAACTGTTAGAGACCCAATACAAATATAACTATTATCTGTCGATATTCTTCGTTTAATCCAATTTCCATTTCTCTTCATCCTCGTTCTTAATTTCCGTAAATTTTTTGAGAGACTTTTATTTGATAATTTTAATATGCTAAAGAAGTAAAAAAAACTCATTACTGAAGAACCCCCTACTATTAATACAAATAGTCTCAAATAGTTTTCAAAAGGACCGCTGGATAGTTAGGCAAAACCGCTAGTAAGTATTACATAATTAGTTAGTCTACTAGCAATGTTAGATGATAATAACTGCAATAATCGACACAATTCATAGAAAAGAGTTGTCAGACGGTTTCATTCAAATCTAAGGAATTTACAACATTACATATTTCCTTTCATCTTTATGATTTAAAATATATCAGTATTTTGTTAAATTATTTATTTTGATTATTAGTTAATGTAGATACATGTCCATTTGAAATTGCCTAAAGATCTTTAGGCGAAAAGTTGTTTAATTACATTGTATTGAATAAAAATAATGATATTTCAATATCCTCGATGTGTGATGTAAAGTGTGTGGGAAAATTGATCCTAAATAAATTCTGAATTAAAACACGTCTTATTCTCTCAAAGTGGGCCTGATGATATTCTTTCTACCGTGTGTCAAGCTTTTCAATTTTCATTTAAATTTTTGTATACCAGATTAGGCTTTTTTCCTCGGGTCTTTTGTTTGTAAGGTTAAGCATACTTTTGGTTAGTCTTTATGATTTTGTGGTCTTAATTTCAGTCAATATTTCATTGTTGATCATATCTGTGCACATCTAAAACCTCATAATTTTGCATATTTAAAGTTTATATCTTTGTATATTTGATATTTTTGGATTTTTAAAAGCTCATATCTTTGCATATTTAAAGCCCAGATAATTGATCCAACCTTGACTCATAGCTGTATCGAAACGAGTGTAACACATGAGAATTATAGTTCTTTCCTATATTGTTTCTAAATTATAAATTTAGTTGAATAAAGTTTATGGTTGATGTATTTGCATGAGGGTTTCAAAAAGTTTTCATCGATAAATTAATGAAAAACATTTATGTTCTCTGGGATATACATTTAATTAGTTTCTTATTACAATCCAGCGATATGCTTGTATATTTGCCAGTATGACGTAAAGCCCAGCCAGTAAGACATGGATATAGTGAATGGCTCATCTGGACTTCATACATACATAGCAAAAACTGGCGGTGTTGGTTGAACACCTTTTGATGTCGGAGAGCGACCACAACATTTTTATGTTAAATCAACACAACAAACGGTTGAATTAACACTGGGATCGTGCTAGTATGACACCTTTCGTTGTATAGAATGAACACTGACAATACATTGATTGTGTTGAATCGCCGTAATTAATACCATTTGTTGCGTTAACACAGAATAGTGGTGGTCGTCCTGGGACACTGAAGAATGTTGAATCAACACCCCTAGCTTTTACAGTGTAGTGTTGCTTCTTGTACGTCAATAGAAGACAAAACGTCATTCTTGGAAATTCTACTATGCTTCTACTCCATTCTACTTGAGCGTTTGTGTTTCGACTTTTAAGGAAGACTTCGCACAGATGTGTAGAAAACTTTGATATGTCACTTACCCATTGCATGTCCTTTCTGGCTAAAATGAAGGCAGTCTGGAGAGAAGAATGAACGATCTGGTATATCATTCAAAGCCATATCTTTGCGAAACATTCGCACAAATGGTTGCAAAACAACAGTAAAGTTGTCGTTGTTGTCGTATCTTCCACTAAAAATCTGCGAAAGAAATAAAAGAATTCCATGTTTAACTATGTAATTCAGACAACTACGTGTACACTCCTCCAGAATATTTTTCTGTGTGAAATATATTTAAGGGTTTCAAATATTAGTATTGCATTTAAAAACATATGGAATAAAACGTACATTTTCTGAGTACACATTCTATTGCTGTAATGAATTGCTAATAAAGAAAAATTAAGATTCTTTTTCTTAGTTTGTTCCCAGATAGCATGGTAAACTTGCAGCAAGTTTTTCATTGCAAATTTACAAATTTGCTGTAAAGTTGGCATTGAAGACTAGAAACTTGCTACAATCTTGCAGCAAACTTGCTAGTTGACGAAGGCCATATTTGCTACAAACTTACCAGAAACCTTTCAGGACAAACTTACTACAAACCTTGATTTAAAAACGTTGGTATACCAAAAAGAGCCTGTGGCGAGAAAATATTTCAGTTTGCAGCGCGCTTCGAACTCGCAATCTTCAGATTTGCTTGTTTTCCGTTACTCTACCGATTACCCCACGTGTTCTTCTGTTGGACGAAGTGCAATTTAATAAACATTTTATGTTACGCAAACAATTTCCCGAATAAAGGCATTTATGTAGATTTTCATTCGAACAGGGAAAGCTTATTGATCCTGTGTTGGAGTAGAGCGATGAAGAACTCTGATTTGTGATTTCTCACAAGCGAGTCACCTCAAGATTATCATATCATAATGATGTATATTTCACTGTTCGGCTCGACGACGTTTCTCAAATAAACTGGATGCTAATTTTACAGATACTACACTATATTTAATAACTTCTTCTTCTTCGTATACTTATTAATATTTCCTTCCCTTTCCTCCCTTTTTCATTTTTCAAAATTTTACACTATTTTCAAAATTCTATACATTTCCTAAAAATACGTTGACCAATTCGCAACTCATTCAAGAAATAAAGTATTTCCAACTTATTTCTATTATCGTTGCTGTGAACTAGGTTGAATCGTGTGGTTAATTAAAAAAAATACCGAACCTGACTTTTCTAACTTAACCTAACCAAAAAATAGTGTTTTTCTACATGCTTTCTTTCTTTCCGAAATGAGACGTAATAATGCAACTTAACTTAATTATTCCTTTCTTTCATACCAAGAAAGCAATTTGTCATCGACCCGAGCATGTACTGTAATTTGTTCTTCACGTATCGTGTTCAAGAAAGGTTTGTGTATGTATGTATGTATGTGTGTGTGTGTGTGTGAGAGAGAGAGAGAGAGAGAGAGAGAGAGAGAGAGAGAGAGAGAGAAAGAGAGAGAGAGAGAAACCTCCCACCTAATAAAAATAATTCATTTGTACGTTAACTGTTTACAATACGTGAAAGATCAAACCTCAGACAAACTTGCAGCAAAATTTGATATGATAAGATTGTAATTCCAAATTTGCAGCAAACTTTAATGTACTAAGTTTGTAATCTCAAATTTGCTACAATATTTAAACACACTTTATGCGGTCTGTTTATCACTGTAAGGGAAAACAAGGCTAGTACAAACTTGGTGTAAAATGAGCGTGCTATCTGGATTGTTGTTGAGAGACTAGACAGAGATTTGTCGTTTTTTGGAACTATTTACTATCAATCCTTATAACTGCCAACTATTAGAGCTGTCGTTTATACTGTTGCAGTAACAATCACAAGAGAAGCTATGAAGAGGGGCACGGCCAAAGGAGAAATTTTAGGTCTCGTTTGAAAATGAACGTAACACTATATATAACACACAAAATTAGCTAGTGAATTGCAGGAATAGCTCAGAAATTCAAGTTTCTCAAAATATGAATCAGAGGTAAAGGTTCACATAATGTTATAAGATTCCGTCTTCCTTAGTCTTCCGTTCTTATCGGCTCGCAATTCTACGAATTGACAATACTGGAGCTACGAGACCGGAAAAAGTTTAGCAGGAGTTGAAGATGTTTTGTAGGGCAATCAACTTTATATTTAATTAGGGCTTTAGAAGCTGCAATCACGTAACTTATCACATGATATGAGGGAGTAGAAGCGCTGCACGAGTTGCTTGGTTGCAGTTTGCGAGTTCTGTTTCTCCTGCACGAAGACAGGTTCACATTTATAAAAATCATTCCGCTAACGCCTGTCACTATATTTTATTAAAGTTTCGTTAAGCAACTTTACATTCACCATGAGTCACGTAAGCGTTGTCAATTGTTATCTAGGCCTAAGTAAGTTCTGGAATATCCGAACAACAACGGCAAACGTTCGAAATTAGTCGACATTTGATCAAGATGGACATCTTCTTGTTTTCTCTCCCATCTAAGTCTTCGTCGGCGCACATCCATATATCCAAATACAATTTGGGTGCCTTTTGTAGCTTCTAACGCCACAATGGTGTTAAAAATGCGTAGAGGAAGACAATTTCTTTATTTTAGAAAAACGTAAATTCCTCATTTATCTCCGCAGGTCAGCAGCTGATGTTTGCGTGCCTTGTTAACTTTGTAGCCAGTTTAAGTGGGCCAAGAAATTTCTGTTTTCGCTGCACACTTACTGATAGTATGCTTTCTCAGTCGTATATGTCGTCAGATGGGAGCAAGGGATTGCCCAAAGAAAGTAGTGGATTTCGGAATATTTCTGAAGTAGATACTGGTGAAAATGAGCATTAACTAAACGACTTTCCATGAGAGTAAAGATTACATACATCATTTCCAGCATCCAATCTGGTAATGATAATCAATATCTTTGATAAAAAGTAAAAACAATTAATTAAAAAAGAATTTAAAAAACACGTTTTTTTTAAGATGCACTAAAAAGTAAAAAATAATAAATGTAATTAATCTTATGAATCGGAAAATAAAAGCATGGGTCCTCTTAGATATGATTTTATGATAAGATAAGCAAGAGCACCCACGCTTTTATTTTCCGATTCATAAGATTAATTCGATTTATTATTTTTTACTTCTTTTCCCAATCTTAAAAGAGCGTCTTTTTAAAATCCTTTTTAATTAATTTTATGTATAATATATGAATATTAAAATTCCTGGGAGATAGGCAACCCACACTTCACACAATAGATGCTGTGTTGCGTGAATTTAAGGATAATTTCCAATTATTTAATTAATTACAGTTAACTGGATTATTCTGTCGTATATCTAATGATTGAATATTGTATTGTAATCGGAAGCAAGCAAGTTTACAAAATTTCAGAGAAATCGGATGATGGGAAGTGAGTTAAAAAACAAATACAAGATTTGTACCAGAGATGGTTACTGAGCAAGTTAATATAAAGCTTACAATAACAAAAAATCTTCCGATGAAATTATGCAATTCTTACTCATCCTTCATATGCAATCTTGATTTTTTAAAGGAAAGCGTTAGGTATATGGAGATCGTTCGATACTTTAGATATCGACTTGGCGCAAACGAATGATTGTTTCCTGTGCATAGAAGTCACATTCATGCTCATTTCGACCCATCTTCATTTCAGAGATTTTCTGGGAATCCCTCTGGGGAACTCCTTGCTCATCCATTACGGAAACTTGAAATATGTATTTTGTTTAGTGCTGATTTAAAGTTTTTGGCGGTACTATGCCGCATCACCTCTACTATTCATGGTGTTAGAAATATCAAGCTCTAAAGTTCATTTTCCCACGCTTTCGACAGCCTGTAGAAAGAAAACAGATTATAATGATCAATTGTCGGATAATATTTTTTGTTATAATCTCTCAGAGCTAGCGTGCAGAGGCGTGGGACAAGACAGTGACCGCACATTCTAATGATCTCCGTAAATGGGAATACTAACCGTTATTAACGTGAGCATTATAACCTACAGTAGTGACTTTGAATTTATTTATGGCATTTAGGCATCGTAGAATAGGATGTTAGAAGGTAGTCGGCTAGAGTCTAGTTTGTAAGTAACAAACCGGTTTTTGCTTGGTGTGATAGGAAAAACCCTAGAAAATCCTCAGCCAGAATAGATGACCATTTAAATCATTCTCAGGACATTTTGGTTGCTAAACCAAAGCTTTTCCAACTGAGCTACAGCCTCTCGGTATAACCTACACTACGGTCGTTCATTAATGATAATGAATACTGAATATTGAAACAAATACGTTCTTCGTTACCATATGTGTTTGTACTGAATATAAACATATTTCATATTTACTTTCGCATCTCTGTGCTTTTCAGTAGACTTACATACACATAATGCAAGCCTAGTACCTACGCTGCGTGTTCTCGTGCCCGCAAACTAAACCCTGATGCACTTAACGCGCCCTCTGCCCGAATAGGACGAATAAGTTATATTCTGACAACCTACCTTGAGCTGAGAGATGATATCCCCATAGCCTATCGATCTAAAACCTAGCTGAAGAGTGCAATGAAATGACCCACTATTCCTCAATACAAGAATATTATGCAAAATCCGGAATGCATGTCGAAACATAAAATCACTGCCTCGATGTGACCTTACCTCACTCTGTCGTGACGTAGTAGCGATATTTGTTTTTTTTTTCAATAAGTACTTTGTGACGTCAGATCAGATCATAGATCGGTATCTAACAGTGTGCAACATAAAAGATTCTACATGTTAATTTCCCATATTGTTTTGTAGTTCTACAGGTACATTACTGTATTAGTACATTACATTTTACAAGTAATTTCTTTTCAGTATATTTGCCGTATCTTTATTTCGCAAATGCTTTTATTTTAAAGATAACTTTGATTATTTCTGTTATTAACATCACAATAAATTACGAACATATTTGGTTCACTCCTCGCCAAATTAGAACAGTTCTCATAACACTAAATCGGCCATCTGGAATAAAATTACTTTTTCCCATCATTTGTAGTAGATCTTATACAGGTTAAAGTAAAAAAAAAAAGAAAAGAATATGTAAAACATACTAATTTACAGTATTTTAAATTCATGGAAAACCGCTGTGGGATAGGTCTATACCATCACTCATCGAAATAGTGTACTGCTTCTCTGGCGGGTTTTTCATAAATTTTCGAAACTAACTTCACGCAAAAGACTTTTTGTTTATGATATCAGTGTAAAGCTGATAAAATTCTGTCTTTTTTTGAAAAAGGTCCATATTTGACGTGTTTTGAGACATTTTCATGTAATTAATCAAATTTTAGGCCAATAAATTATAAAAAAATATTTCATTGAATTTTTCTGGAAAGCCTCTAGGTTTACGTCAAAATGTGTAATAGAGTGAAAGAAAGCCCTTTAAATTACTTTTCAGATTACGTAAACAAAATCAAAATCAGACAATTATGAGCGGGGATATGATCGACTAAAAGAAAGTATTGGTCGATATTTTTTTTTAGAAATGCCCACTATTTTGTTATGATGCAACTGTCTAAGTGGCACCAAAATATTTCGGTATCCCAATACATATATCAACATAAAAAAAAACGACTCACTTGCTTTCTTCATGAAGGAGCATACGGAATACCTATTGGTCGTTCACTATGATACGGTACATGTGTCTCTGATCGATGTGACCTTTGGTTCAAAGAGTAGGTTAGCGGGGAAATATAATAAATCTCAGCCTACGAAGCATTTACACTATAACAGAACATTAGTGAAATAAAAGATTCCTAGGTTTATACATTTATTAGTTTGGTAACCCTGCAAATCCAGAAGTACATTACTGAACATAGTTATGTTCATGTTTGCCTTTTGCAATATGTCATTGCGAACAAATATCATTATTGTTAAGTTTATTTATTAGGCTATCCCATATATAAGAGATTGACTTCTACAGTAGCACTATTCTGGAGCAACTCATTCTTAAAAGATATATCTTGAGATGCTCGTAGTGGCTTTCAGTATTTCTCGTATTAGTTGACTATGAATCTCGTTACATTGCGTAGTATTTTATATAGTACGACCGAACTAATAGCATAGTTCATCGGACATAAACATTGTATAATGACCAATTAAAGCATTGAACTTTACAAGTAGCTTACGAAGAGCATTCCAACAATTTCAGTATTTAAGACATTTTTACCCAACAAATAACAGTATAAAAACTGTAGTTTTCGTTTCTATGACTAAAGTTCCTTCCTTTCCTTTCCATAGTGATCTGTCTCGTGTACTGCTTATAATTGCCCGTAGTCTATTAACCTACCTAATAACTACCCCTATTCTAAACGGAAGCTATCTATTTCAACCTATATTACATTTACTTACACGGACTATATTGACTTGACATCTCAATATACAACAATATTATTTGGCGACTTCGGATTTAATATACTAACCCACGGAACAAGAAGGAAGCAACTCACGTATAAGAAGTAATGGAAGTGCCCTACCAGTAACAAGGTCTAAACAAAAAAATCTTTTCAAATACGATTTGGAAGAACCAACCATCAACATTGTGCAGAAATGGTACAGGCACTGAGCTCTGCATTATAGGACCCCTCCAATATTGCAAATTCCATTCTGAACCACTTGTTCTTAATATCTTATGGCCATTTCTAATCTGAGTTCACTATAGGATAATGTCGCTATAATTCAGAATCCATTGTTTATACGAACACACTTTTAGATTGTAACTTGTTTTGCGTACTGACACAATGCGTGCCTATTATATAATTAACGTTCTAATCTTTCTTCTTTATCCTCACAAATACAAAATAGACCCTTGAGTCTTCGCCCAAAGTGCAACATATCTCTTCCGTTTTTTGGCAATGGAATCACTACTTTAAAAAATCAAGGATGAATTGTGTCCTAGGATCACCGACCAGGTAGCCGCGCCGTCTAAGGCGTTAGGCCAGAGATTCGAAGGTCGCGGTTTCGAATCATGCCTTGGTCATCGATGATTGTGGACTTAAGTAGATGTATCTTGACGGGTCGAAGTGAAAAATTACTAGACTCTCCCGTACAAAATAAATTTTCCCAAAGGTTTCGCTGAAAGGTTATCAAGCATAATTTCAAAAATATGAAGATCTTGCTGCTAATTGTTTCGATTGAAAGTAATGCATTGTATTTATTATCAATAGTCTGCTTCAACAGCTTGTTTTTCATTTAGATGTCTCTCTTCTCTCTACATCAACATTATTTATTTTTTAATATTTTGGAATATAGAAACACTGTAACGAAGTGGGCTTATGAAATTCTTATTCCACTATTACCTAAGTAAAGTTTTAAATTTCTATTAACATCAAAATAACACTAAAAGAGCATTTTAATAGTTCGAAAATTCACAGAAATATTGGCTAAGCATACCAGTTCTTCTTCCGCATGTAGATATTCCTTTGATAGTAGAGACACTTTTGTAGCATTAAGATGAGCACAGAAACACATCCCATTTGTAGACTGTACGCAAGGAATAGGGCTTTTAGCTGCAAATCTTAGGGCTACACTGGTATCTGAAATATATGGAGATGTAAAAATCTCTTATTCAAATGGTGGATTATAATATTTTGTAAGAGATACAATTTTAGGTTACAAATATTGACAGCAACACATTAAAAAGTTTAATAACTTTTATCAAGTAAAGTTCTCGAAGTAATGGGTAGATGATTTTGAAGAATATGAGTTTGTACTGTATAATGTTACCAGTTAGTTTTGTTTATATTGAATCTACTCGTAACGTTATGTAAATTTACATCAATACAACTAGGTTTAGAAAAATAGGAAGACAAAATGCACTGATCTTAAAATTTACCTTTAGCAATTTTGATTAGGTTTACTGTCAATATAACAACAATATTTCTTGCCGACCTGGTAGCCGTGTGGGTTAGGGCGCTAAGCCAGCGACTTGAAAGTCCCCCCAGACGTGACGATAATAAGGAGCTTCCTAATCGTGATGGGTGTAAGGCATAGTGCTGTTACCGCCCATAATCTCATTTTATCTATCTATGGAAGGTACCCGCTTCGAATCCCAGCTGGGGTATGGGTGTTTGTGATTGTGGATTTTAACTAGAACGTGACGGATAATCGTGACGGGCCGAAGTCAAAAGTTACTAGAATGACCCAGACAAAATAGTTTACCAAAGTTCTTTTGTTTCACCAACAATATTTCTTTCTACTAAAAAGTCTATGAATGTGACTATCATTTGTTGAAAAAAATAATTGATTTTTGGAAATATATCAATTGATCTTGTGAAAAATCTTTCTACTTGTTCGTTTAACTTGATAGAAGACTTACGACTTGCAGAGGAATCTTTCAACCATTGAGTGTTTGTATTTTCAGTTTTAGTCTATAAGCGGTAATGCTTGCATCTAGCTAAACATAAAGTGGAGAGATTTTAACAGTATTTATTGTGGTAGAGGAATCATATCCAAACCCCTACCCATAAGTTGGATTCTTAGTGTATTTTACCTGCAAAATACTGATCTCTTGCTGTAAATATCTCAACATCATCTGCAATGTTCTATTTTCATACGGCAGATGGCAATAGCTCGCTATCATACTTTTGTTATTTGTATTAGTTGGCCATTGTGTGTTTCAAAGTAGACTGCTTGTGTATAGAGTGGTGGACTGCTGATCAGGAGACCCGTGTTCGATTCACGGATGTGATACCGTTTTAACTTTTTTTTTAAGAAAATACTTTTCTTTTTTCTTTGTGCTTATGCAAAATTGCTCCATCATTTTGAACCTCAGAAGATTCGCGTTCGATTCAAGAAAAGGTGATAGTTTTAACTTAAAGAAAGAACTTTATTCTTTGTGAATTGCTCCATCATTTTTAATCTTTTTTCGTTTCTTGTTGTTTTTCTTTTCACATTTTACAAGTAAAATTGGATCACATTAAGATAGGTTAGAAAAGTCAGGCTAGGTATGTTTTGTCTACACGCATTTTGAAAGTTATTGATAAAGCTTACAAAACTCAGGTATCAAAAATTACGTTTAACTACTTTTTTCCAACCTTCTTTCTCCTCATACAGTACGTAGTTTAACATCTAGCTAATAGATTGCAGCACCTACTTCTGAGCGTTTTTAAAGTTAGGAACTGTTTTTCGCATCGATTGCAAGAGCGAATTCTTACATCTGAGTTCAGCTAAGTACATAACAACAGAAATCACAATCTTTCATTTGCTGTTGTTGGTGTACACTTCTTTAACTGTGCATCCAGTGCTCTACGAAAGTTATTCTCAGCCACAAGTCAGATAACCATACAAGAATACAACACTGTAGAAGTTATTTGTAGGTAAATTGGAAGTTTACCCTTCACATTCTTATGCTTCTTGTTGTTGTCACCGATAGTTTTCCTCTATTATGGAAAAGTTATAAGCAATTTTAAAACCCTTATTTTCGAGAAGATACTTAACTTCTTTGTGTGTACTTCATAACGCTAAAATGTAAAAGGCTTGGAAATTATCAAAATATAATTTCATTATTACAAGAAAAAATAAATCTCTGTATTCATTAAAAGAATCACTCAAACAATAAACAAGTTTTACAATACTGATAAAGTAAAAATACGTAAACATTTTAAAACTAAAATGTTCTTACTCAATTATTATTTGAGACAATATAAATGAGTAGTGTAACTGTTTATTTTTTCCTCTAATACAAAGGTTTTAGGTGCTTTAATATAAAAAAGTGAGGCAAAGCTCAGTCGGCGGACTGTGCATATATGCTACCGAAAGGCCTCAGCAGCCAGCATTCTACTTGGATTATCAATGTTCCATTGAATAATTGAACTACCTAGGCCTAGTAGTTTCTGAGATGGAAATCCCCCATATTTTGAGACCCGCTTGTGATCAATTTTATTTACACTGAAGTCCCAAAAGTGGGATACCCAATAAATAACTTATGGAACCCTCTCGAGCACGGCGAAGTGCAGCAACTCGACGTTGCAGGGACGCAGCAAATCGCTGGTAGTCCCTGGAGGGATTTGCAGCCATGCAGTCTCAATTGCCGTAAACAATTCGCTGGTTGTTGCAGATAGAGGGCCTGGGCACGAATAGCCCGTTCGATATTATAAAGGGCTAGAGATAGTCACCAAGGAGCTGAACACAGCGCTAATTGGTCGATGTCCGGCTGAAGAGGACACAAATCATGCAAGATAAACACACCGCACCCCATGACGGAGTCACCACCAGCTTGCACACTGTTGATAACTTGGGTCAATGCCCCCATGGCGTCTCGCCAAACCTAGACCCTACTAGGGCTGTCAAAACTATCCGGATAATTATTCATCCGGATATTGTTCGAATAATTATCCGGATAATTTCATTATTCGAATCCGAGTAATCGGATATCCGATTAATCGGATATCCGAACAACGGAGAAACGGATATCCGATTAATCGATTATCCGAAAAACGAACAAACGGATATCCGTTTATTCGATTATCCGAAAAGGAACAAACG